>VDFB02170402.1:0-29393 GCA_007258455.2 Sequoia sempervirens | reverse complement strand
CATCCTTTTGTGATTCATTTTCACTGATTGAACCTATAGCAAGCTGTTCATAGAGACCTTTAACTCTAACCAATTTGGTAATCTTGACATCCACATCATATTCCATGACCTTAGTGATCCACCCTACTCTTTTTTCATTCAGATATTTATTCAACAAAAATTCTTTCACACTTGAGTGTGCAACCAGAATATGAATCTTATTGTTTGACACTAGAGGCTTAAACTTCTTTAGGCTTATGATCACAGCAAGAACACGCTTCTCAACAAAAGTGTACCTCTCTTCATAATCAGTAAGTACTTGGCTAAAGAAAGCTATGGGCTGTTCAAGGTTATCCCTATTTTTCTGTACCAACATAGCAGAGATTGAACCAGCACTGCCAAAAGCATACAAAAAGAAGTCTTTAGAGAAATCCGGATTTACCAGTGTCAGAGCTGATGCTAAAGCTTCCTTGATTTCTTCAAAACTGTGTTTTGATTCTTTAGTCCAACTGAAAGCCGCATTCTTTTTAAGCATGACAGTCAAGGGCTGTAGTAAATTTGCAACATCAGGGATGAACCTTCTCAAAAAGTTGATCTGGCCCAAAAAGCTCTGTAGACCCTTTTTGTGATTGGGTAGTGGTAACTCAAGTATGGCTTTGACTCTTTCAAGGTCGATAGTAATTCCTTGCTTTGACACTATGTGTCTTAATAATTTCCCTTCATGAACAAAAAAGATACTCTTTTTTGGATTGAGGGAAATACCAACTCTTTGCAGTTTTCAAAGACTTACTTAAAGTGTGACAAATGTTGATTAGCGTTCTTAGAGTAAACTGTAATGTCATCTAAATAAATCAACATAATTTTATTAATCAAATTTTGAAACGCCATATCCATGGCCCTCTGAAACGTGGCACCAGTGTTAGTTAAACCAAAAGGCATCCTTTTGTATGCCATGGTGCCCCACTTAGTTGTAAAAGTAGTTTTGAACTGATCCTCTTGATTAACCAGCACCTGATTATAGCCCGAAAAACCATCTAATAAGGAAAATCTTTCAGAACTAGCAACTTCTTGTAAGATTTGTTCCATGGAGGGCAACGGGTAGTGATCTTTCAAAGATGCTCGGTTAAGATCCCTAAAGTCTACACAAAGTCTTATTTCACCATTTTTCTTCCTAACCGGCACAAGGATAGAAACCCATGAAGTGTGTTTAATAGGAAAGATGATACCCCCCTCAACTAGTTTGGTCAACTCTTTAATCATTAAGGGCTCAAGCTTAGGATTCAAGGGCCTTTGCTTCTGCCTTACTAGCTTAGCATTAGGTTCTAACTCAATTGTGTGCTGAGCAATATGGGGATCAAACCCTTTCAAATCTGAGTATTCCCAAACAAACACATCATAAAATTCTTGGCATAAGGAAACAAAAGATTGCTTATCTTCATGTGAACAAATTTTTCCTATCTTAAGGAGTTTACCTTTGAAAATCTCTAGTTCTTCATAATGTTCTTCTTTGATTTGCAAGCCAACTTTACCCTTTTTAAGCTGGTCATTAGTATTGAAAATCAACTCTAAGGTAACAAGGCCTTTGGGTAACTTATTTGTCCTTAGATGTATGACTTGATCATCATACTGTTGCTTAAGTTTTTCTTGATTCACCATGGAGAACTGGTCTTCTTTGAGCAAAAAAGAAAGAATTTGTTCATCACTTTCAAAAACCTGCCAGTGAATGTTGTTATCAGGAATTGATGGCCTGACTACAACCTTCACATACTGCTGCACTTTCTCTTTTCTAATGTCACCTGGAATATCAAACTATGCTCCAATGGTTGCAAGCCTATCAACATGCTTGTTCAGGTTCCTTGGGATAGATACTAAGTTAAAGGCATCAAATTCCTCAATCATATTCCACACTCTGTTTCTATAAGACTTTAGTATCATTTTTAGCAACATTCAAGCCTCTTATCTGATTGGCAATTAACTCATTGTCCCCATAAAATTTTAAGAGGGTTATTCCTCTCTTCCTTGCCCACTTAAGACCTTGAACAAGGCCCTCATACTCAGTAGTGTTATTGGAGCATGCAAAAGAAAAATAGAATGCAGAATAATACTTATCTCCCCGTGGAGATACAAGCATTGCACCTCCTCCAGCTCCATTTTTGCTTCTAAAACCATCAAAATGCATCTCCCATAATTCATTCTATTGCTCAGACTGACTTTCTGCACTTCTTTCAAGATTTGGCATTTCTGTCCCAGCTTCATGCAATACATAATTGCCCAGACCAACATCCTGAATAAGCTCTTTTGGATTATCAACCATGTTCTCAGCTACCCATTCATTCAGGAGTACCTCAGGTACACTCACAACTTGTAACTCTTGTGTTGCAGCAAGTTTAGTAACCTCTAAAACAATAGAATTAACATTTATAGCAGATGGCACATAGGGTTCAATGTGATCCTTGGCAAGGGACTCAGAAGTTATAGTTACCTTAGTACCATATCTGGTCCTAAAAAGCATATGGGACCAATATGAAGATAAATACCCTCCAATTTTAGTTGTGAAGTCTCTAGACAGGCATAAAGCAAAAAATGGAGGCAAATCTATGACAAACACATCTTGCGGGATTGAAAAATTAGGATAGGCATGTAGTGTGAGATTCAGATTTTTAATAACACCTATAGTGTTTACTGTTGTCCCATCCAATTGAAGTACTCCCCTTTCTAATGGCTGGTATTGTAAACCTAGCCGGTATGCAATCTTTTTTGGCATTACCAAACTGCTAGCCCTGCTATCAACCATGCAATTGTGCACCAATTTATTCCCCACTATTAAGGAAACATAGAAAGGAGGGGGCTTGACACCATTACTTTGCTGTGTGGTACTATCTACAAGTGCATTGGTTAAAACTGACTTTGTTTGGCCTAAAGAGACCTTATTTGAAAAATTCAAACTAACTAGATTTGATAAGGCTGACTGTAACAAATTGATTTGACCAGGGATGGCTAAAGAATCCCACATTGAAATTGAAACATTCATTTTTTTCATACTTTCAACAATGTTGGAAACTGCAGATATATTTACCTTTGGTTGTGTCTTTACAACAACATGGTCAGGTTGCACTTGACTTGCAGATGAAGCATGTAAAGGCTGCTCCTTACTAATGTCACGACCTCGCTGAAAAATGTGTGGTACTTGCTGATTTGATGGACCATCAACTCCCTTATCTTTATTCGTTGCTTGTTCAATCTCAAAAGCCCTCTTCTTGGCTCTGGTATTAGCAGCAATAGATTTGTCATCCTGGTTCACTCCACAAAATTCTTCTCTTTGCCAATTCAGGAGAGTTGAATCATTTGCAGGTTGATCCTGCTGTTGTGAATACCCTTCTTTAGGAAAATATTGCGCACCTACAACATTTTGCACTATAAGGGCTTGGTTGATCACACCATTAGAGCACGTAGCTTGATTATGTGGCTGATTACATGGATAACACCATTCATAATCCACAACCAGATTGTTTTGAACAGGAACAAGCTCTTTGACAACACTAATCAGAGCTGGATTATAGGCCTAAAAAGGTCTTGTGGCAACATTTTATCTTGTGCCTTGGTAATTACCTTGATACTGTTGTCTATTCCCCTAGAATTGCTTTTGTTGACCTTAAAAAGGCTGACTTGAGGCCTGATTCTGTTGTTGATAAGGCCTAGTATAAGACTGTTGTTTTTTGAAGTTCACCAACTTGTTACCAAAAGTCTGTAAAAGACTTTTGATCTCTTGTAACTCCTGTGATGAGCCTGAGGCAACACTTTCTTGTTTATCAACGGCTGGAACAACAGCTGGCAGCATTGGTACAGCTGGTAGAGGTGTAAAAGGAGGTATCTGTAAAGGGATATTTGCATGAATCTCTGGAAATATAGGCATTGGTGACCTAGGAGCAAGTTTACCAGCTTGTATTAAGCTATTTTCAGCTCTGATTACTATTTCAAAAGCATTTGGTAGAGAAACCCCTCTCATTGATTGTATCATAACAGCTATATCGCTATTAAGAGCCCTCAAAAAGTACAAAAATGCATATTCTAGAGGTGGCCTCACCGTTGCAAGGATTCTATCCCAAGTTCTTTAAAATCTGAAATTGAAATCATTCATCTACTCTTGTGGAGCCCTCTTAATTGTAGTTAATTGTTCCAATAAAGACAAGTTATCAGACCTGTCTTGAAATTATTTATGCAACTTGTCTCCAAATTCGTCCCAAGTTGCAATTGAATTGACTGGTAGGCTCCTATACCATTGCACAACTCTTCCTTTCAGTGAAGCAGCTAATAATCTCATAGCAACATCCTCTTGGGTTATGTGATGGACTCCGCATAACGAAACCACATCTCGCATGTGTTCAATCGGGGTAGTTTGATCTTCTCCTGTGAAAGTTGGCAGACTCTTCAAGGCTACCATTGGAATGTCATTATGTTGTGCCAAATTCAAGGGGCTCCCTCCATTGGAATGACTTTTGTAAAGCCTGGAACTCGCTGGTTGCATACTAAACCAATAGCATAATGCGGAACTTGTCCCACCGGGTGTGCTAGAAACTATTGTCACCGAGAAATGCACCCTGCACACAGTGATGGAAACTGAGCTTTCTAGTGAAACATGGGACCATTTCAAGGCTGTGGGTCACCTGAAGTTGAAATGAACTTCCGAAGAAGGCCAGCTTCCTTTAGTGTCACCTAAACTATTGGTTCTGTGAAGGAAAAGAGTAGAAGGAGGAAAACACTAAAACTAATGAGAACACTATCTCTATGGTGATGCATTGAACAAGGCCCTCATACTCAGTAGTGTTATTGGAGCATGCAAAAGCAAAATAGAATGCAGAATAATACTTATCTCCCCGTGGAGATACAAGCATTGCACCTCCTCCAGCTCCATTTTTGCTTCTAAAACCATCAAAATGCATCTCCCATAATTCATTCTATTGCTCAGACTGACTTTCTGCACTTCTTTCAAGATTTGGCATTTCTGTCCCAGCTTCATGCAATACATAATTGCCCAGACCAACATCCTGAATAAGCTCTTTTGGATTATCAACCATGTTCTCAGCTACCCATTCATTCAGGAGTACCTCAGGTACACTCACAACTTGTAACTCTTGTGTTGCAGCAAGTTTAGTAACCTCTAAAACAATAGAATTAACATTTATAGCAGATGGCACATAGGGTTCAATGTGATCCTTGGCAAGGGACTCAGAAGTTATAGTTACCTTAGTACCATATCTGGTCCTAAAAAGCATATGGGACCAATATGAAGATAAATACCCTCCAATTTTAGTTGTGAAGTCTCTAGACAGGCATAAAGCAAAAAATGGAGGCAAATCTATGACAAACACATCTTGCGGGATTGAAAAATTAGGATAGGCATGTAGTGTGAGATTCAGATTTTTAATAACACCTATAGTGTTTACTGTTGTCCCATCCAATTGAAGTACTCCCCTTTCTAATGGCTGGTATTGTAAACCTAGCCGGTATGCAATCTTTTTTGGCATTACCAAACTGCTAGCCCTGCTATCAACCATGCAATTGTGCACCAATTTATTCCCCACTATTAAGGAAACATAGAAAGGAGGGGGCTTGACACCATTACTTTGCTGTGTGGTACTATCTACAAGTGCATTGGTTAAAACTGACTTTGTTTGGCCTAAAGAGACCTTATTTGAAAAATTCAAACTAACTAGATTTGATAAGGCTGACTGTAACAAATTGATTTGACCAGGGATGGCTAAAGAATCCCACATTGAAATTGAAACATTCATTTTTTTCATACTTTCAACAATGTTGGAAACTGCAGATATATTTACCTTTGGTTGTGTCTTTACAACAACATGGTCAGGTTGCACTTGACTTGCGGATGAAGCATGTAAAGGCTGCTCCTTACTAATGTCACGACCTCGCTGAAAAATGCGTGGTACTTGCTGATTTGATGGACCATCAACTCCCTTATCTTTATTCGTTGCTTGTTCAATCTCAAAAGCCCTCTTCTTGGCTCTGGTATTAGTAGCAATAGATGTGTCATCCTGGTTCACTCCACAAAATTCTTCTCTTTGCCAATTCAGGAGAGTTGAATCATTTGCAGGTTGATCCTGCTGTTGTGAATACCCTTCTTTAGGAAAATATTGCGCACCTACAACATTTTGCACTATAAGGGCTTGGTTGATCACACCATTAGAGCACGTAGCTTGATTATGTGGCTGATTACATGGATAACACCATTCATAATCCACAACCAGATTGTTTTGAACAGGAACAAGCTCTTTGACAACACTAATCAGAGCTGGATTATAGGCCTAAAAAGGTCTTGTGGCAACATTTTATCTTGTGCCTTGGTAATTACCTTGATACTGTTGTCTATTCCCCTAGAATTGCTTTTGTTGACCTTAAAAAGGCTGACTTGAGGCCTGATTCTGTTGTTGATAAGGCCTAGTATAAGACTGTTGTTTTTTGAAGTTCACCAACTTGTTACCAAAAGTCTGTAAAAGACTTTTGATCTCTTGTAACTCCTGTGATGAGCCTGAGGCAACACTTTCTTGTTTATCAACGGCTGGAACAACAGCTGGCAGCATTGGTACAGCTGGTAGAGGTGTAAAAGGAGGTATCTGTAAAGGGATATTTGCATGAATCTCTGGAAATATAGGCATTGGTGACCTAGGAGCAAGTTTACCAGCTTGTATTAAGCTATTTTCAGCTCTGATTACTATTTCAAAAGCATTTGGTAGAGAAACCCCTCTCATTGATTGTATCATAACAGCTATATCGCTATTAAGAGCCCTCAAAAAGTACAAAAATGCATATTCTAGAGGTGGCCTCACCGTTGCAAGGATTCTATCCCAAGTTCTTTAAAATCTGAAATTGAAATCATTCATCTACTCTTGTGGAGCCCTCTTAATTGTAGTTAATTGTTCCAATAAAGACAAGTTATCAGACCTGTCTTGAAATTATTTATGCAACTTGTCTCCAAATTCGTCCCAAGTTGCAATTGAATTGACTGGTAGGCTCCTATACCATTGCACAACTCTTCCTTTCAGTGAAGCAGCTAATAATCTCATAGCAACATCCTCTTGGGTTATGTGATGGACTCCGCATAACGAAACCACATCTCGCATGTGTTCAATCGGGGTAGTTTGATCTTCTCCTGTGAAAGTTGGCAGACTCTTCAAGGCTACCATTGGAATGTCATTATGTTGTGCCAAATTCAAGGGGCTCCCTCCATTGGAATGACTTTTGTAAAGCCTGGAACTCGCTGGTTGCATACTAAACCAATAGCATAATGCGGAACTTGTCCCACCGGGTGTGCTAGAAACTATTGTCACCGAGAAATGCACCCTGCACACAGTGATGGAAACTGAGCTTTCTAGTGAAACATGGGACCATTTCAAGGCTGTGGGTCACCTGAAGTTGAAATGAACTTCCGAAGAAGGCCAGCTTCCTTTAGTGTCACCTAAACTATTGGTTCTGTGAAGGAAAAGAGTAGAAGGAGGAAAACACTAAAACTAATGAGAACACTATCTCTATGGTGATGCATTGAACAAGGCCCTCATACTCAGTAGTGTTATTGGAGCATGCAAAAGCAAAATAGAATGCAGAATAATACTTATCTCCCCGTGGAGATACAAGCATTGCACCTCCTCCAGCTCCATTTTTGCTTCTAAAACCATCAAAATGCATCTCCCATAATTCATTCTATTGCTCAGACTGACTTTCTGCACTTCTTTCAAGATTTGGCATTTCTGTCCCAGCTTCATGCAATACATAATTGCCCAGACCAACATCCTGAATAAGCTCTTTTGGATTATCAACCATGTTCTCAGCTACCCATTCATTCAGGAGTACCTCAGGTACACTCACAACTTGTAACTCTTGTGTTGCAGCAAGTTTAGTAACCTCTAAAACAATAGAATTAACATTTATAGCAGATGGCACATAGGGTTCAATGTGATCCTTGGCAAGGGACTCAGAAGTTATAGTTACCTTAGTACCATATCTGGTCCTAAAAAGCATATGGGACCAATATGAAGATAAATACCCTCCAATTTTAGTTGTGAAGTCTCTAGACAGGCATAAAGCAAAAAATGGAGGCAAATCTATGACAAACACATCTTGCGGGATTGAAAAATTAGGATAGGCATGTAGTGTGAGATTCAGATTTTTAATAACACCTATAGTGTTTACTGTTGTCCCATCCAATTGAAGTACTCCCCTTTCTAATGGCTGGTATTGTAAACCTAGCCGGTATGCAATCTTTTTTGGCATTACCAAACTGCTAGCCCTGCTATCAACCATGCAATTGTGCACCAATTTATTCCCCACTATTAAGGAAACATAGAAAGGAGGGGGCTTGACACCATTACTTTGCTGTGTGGTACTATCTACAAGTGCATTGGTTAAAACTGACTTTGTTTGGCCTAAAGAGACCTTATTTGAAAAATTCAAACTAACTAGATTTGATAAGGCTGACTGTAACAAATTGATTTGACCAGGGATGGCTAAAGAATCCCACATTGAAATTGAAACATTCATTTTTTTCATACTTTCAACAATGTTGGAAACTGCAGATATATTTACCTTTGGTTGTGTCTTTACAACAACATGGTCAGGTTGCACTTGACTTGCGGATGAAGCATGTAAAGGCTGCTCCTTACTAATGTCACGACCTCGCTGAAAAATGCGTGGTACTTGCTGATTTGATGGACCATCAACTCCCTTATCTTTATTCGTTGCTTGTTCAATCTCAAAAGCCCTCTTCTTGGCTCTGGTATTAGCAGCAATAGATTTGTCATCCTGGTTCACTCCACAAAATTCTTCTCTTTGCCAATTCAGGAGAGTTGAATCATTTGCAGGTTGATCCTGCTGTTGTGAATACCCTTCTTTAGGAAAATATTGCGCACCTACAACATTTTGCACTATAAGGGCTTGGTTGATCACACCATTAGAGCACGTAGCTTGATTATGTGGCTGATTACATGGATAACACCATTCATAATCCACAACCAGATTGTTTTGAACAGGAACAAGCTCTTTGACAACACTAATCAGAGCTGGATTATAGGCCTAAAAAGGTCTTGTGGCAACATTTTATCTTGTGCCTTGGTAATTACCTTGATACTGTTGTCTATTCCCCTAGAATTGCTTTTGTTGACCTTAAAAAGGCTGACTTGAGGCCTGATTCTGTTGTTGATAAGGCCTAGTATAAGACTGTTGTTTTTTGAAGTTCACCAACTTGTTACCAAAAGTCTGTAAAAGACTTTTGATCTCTTGTAACTCCTGTGATGAGCCTGAGGCAACACTTTCTTGTTTATCAACGGCTGGAACAACAGCTGGCAGCATTGGTACAGCTGGTAGAGGTGTAAAAGGAGGTATCTGTAAAGGGATATTTGCATGAATCTCTGGAAATATAGGCATTGGTGACCTAGGAGCAAGTTTACCAGCTTGTATTAAGCTATTTTCAGCTCTGATTACTATTTCAAAAGCATTTGGTAGAGAAACCCCTCTCATTGATTGTATCATAACAGCTATATCGCTATTAAGAGCCCTCAAAAAGTACAAAAATGCATATTCTAGAGGTGGCCTCACCGTTGCAAGGATTCTATCCCAAGTTCTTTAAAATCTGAAATTGAAATCATTCATCTACTCTTGTGGAGCCCTCTTAATTGTAGTTAATTGTTCCAATAAAGACAAGTTATCAGACCTGTCTTGAAATTATTTATGCAACTTGTCTCCAAATTCGTCCCAAGTTGCAATTGAATTGACTGGTAGGCTCCTATACCATTGCACAACTCTTCCTTTCAGTGAAGCAGCTAATAATCTCATAGCAACATCCTCTTGGGTTATGTGATGGACTCCGCATAACGAAACCACATCTCGCATGTGTTCAATCGGGGTAGTTTGATCTTCTCCTGTGAAAGTTGGCAGACTCTTCAAGGCTACCATTGGAATGTCATTATGTTGTGCCAAATTCAAGGGGCTCCCTCCATTGGAATGACTTTTGTAAAGCCTGGAACTCGCTGGTTGCATACTAAACCAATAGCATAATGCGGAACTTGTCCCACCGGGTGTGCTAGAAACTATTGTCACCGAGAAATGCACCCTGCACACAGTGATGGAAACTGAGCTTTCTAGTGAAACATGGGACCATTTCAAGGCTGTGGGTCACCTGAAGTTGAAATGAACTTCCGAAGAAGGCCAGCTTCCTTTAGTGTCACCTAAACTATTGGTTCTGTGAAGGAAAAGAGTAGAAGGAGGAAAACACTAAAACTAATGAGAACACTATCTCTATGGTGATGCACTGAATTTACTAGGAAGAAACATAATGCAGTTTACACACACAACTTCAGTCAATGACAAAAAATCTCATCTGTACACAAATCAATCACATATGTTTTCTGCAAAAAACATTTCATGAAAAGGTTCATATGGTCACATTCTTAGAAGGAAGGAATAACTTCACAACTAGAGAATATTGCATTACAACACATCTCACAACCTGCAAAACACATATTACTCTACAGAAAGGTGCTGAGATAAGACATAACCACAAGGAATCATATAGTTTCACAAGTAGTTTTATCAAACATACATATGCACACAATTTTAGTAGAGACTGAAAAGGTAAAGCTTTTATACTTATTGATTTCAATGGTGAACACTGATATACATGTCTATTGTGAGCTACAAAACATAGCCTCTCCTCTGCAAAGAACTATACAATTTACAAAAGTAGAAAAAGTACCAAGTCCGAACTGTCTACAAAAAGGAAAAAAATGCCCTATATACAAAAGAGTGTCGGCCCCTTAGGGCTTACAAAAATATCTATCTTTAGGATAAATCTTCCTCAGATATTTTGATGAAATTAATGTTGCATCCTCGTGTCCTTGTTGCCTATGTCGGTGAAGAAACATTCCCAGAGAAGCCTTTAGATCTTTCGCAGCTACCGCATTCATTTCTGATCCTCGTGTCCACCTTTGAACCTCTCTATCGAGTGCTTTGAATGCTTCTAAGCTCAGAACAGATACACGTTGCTTTTCATTCTGTTGATCTTCTTCATCTGGTTCAGCTACCAATGATTCACTCGTAGCTTTCTTTGATTGGTTGAGCATACTCCACGTAGATTCCTCAGGCGGTCAAAAGCTCCTCCTGTAGAATCGCATGTCGGTGAGACACTAATCATGTCTCCTCGATGTGATTAAATTCTCCTGTAACCATCGGCATAACATGGAACTGTCGATGAGAGTTCTTAGCGAGCCCAAAAGTCATGCCGATATCGCCTTTACTATCGCCCAGAATATCGGCAAGACATATCGCTTTCGGAAAGATGTTACAATGAGCCCCTTGGAGTCACAAAGAAATCTCTTTCATCGCTAATACCTTCACCCTTCGGCAAGCCCCTTTGGCGAGCAACCCCATTCTTGTCGAGCTCCTATCATTTCGTTCGACGAGACTCCCCATCGCTCGATGAGACCTCTTGCCAAAGGAAAAAATACTTCGGCGAGCTCGTTTCATTTCGGGAAGACTCTAAGCCATTGATGAGACATCTTGTCAATCTCTCCCTTTTCTCCCTGAGCTCACTTGATTCCGTCGCCAAGACATTCCTAGGTCACCGAGACTTCTTAGCGACCCCTTTTTTTTTCTCCCCGAGCTCATTCTATATCGGAAAGACCCTCCGCATCGCTAAGACCTTATGCTGAAGGCCAGACTTTCTTCAACAAGCTCTTTTTTTCTATCGGGGAGACATCTTTATATCGGCAAGACCTTATGCTGATGTCAAACTTCTCGGTGAGGTCTTTTTGTTGTTGGCGAGACTCCTGCCGAAGGCAAAACACATATCAAGGCCCTCCTTTCTTTCAGCGAGACAACCTTTGTTCGTTGAGACATCACGACGATTCCTCCATCCTTCACTGAAACCATCATCTCCTGCCGAGGCTTCTTCATCTGTCGGTAAGACTCCTGAGTGTCGGTGAGAGATCTTACCGAAAGCAAAACGCTACCCCGAGACCAACCATTTTATCAGTGAGACATAATGCCTTCGCCAAGACATCATGGCAAAACTACTTTCTTTGGCCGAGATCATTTCCGTTTGTTAAGACATTACCATGTCGGCAAGACCTTACCCCAACGGCTGGAAACTACACCGATGTCAAATATGTCAGGGAGACCTCCTGCATTCGGTGAGACATTCTGGCGAAGGCACCAACCTTTGCCGAGATCGCATCCTTTCGGGAAGACATCTTGCCGAAGGAAAAACTTTAAGCCGAGAGCTCCCCGGTGAACTACCGTCGGCGTGACCTCTTGCATTCAGCAAGACCCTTTGTTGAAGATGCCTCCCCTCGCCGATACTCACCCTTATTGTTGGGGAGACATGACCATATCGGTAAGACCATTTTCTGAGGGCACAACCCTATACTGAATGTGTCATCCCCTCGGCAAAACACTTGTTATCGGGGAGACTCTTGTCGAGCTTCATTACTGTCGCTGAAACATCGGCCCGTCGGTCAGACATTCGCCCAAGATGATGCCTTCATTTAATGAGAGCCCTTTTAGTTGGCGAGACATTCTGAAGGTCTTGGTGACCTTTTCCTTAGAGGATTTTCATGCCAAACTTGAACAAGGCAGGCTTCCCAACAGAGTTCCCTGTGACCTAGCATCAGATTCATGACTTTTTCCCTTGTGCGAATGCTCCATTTAGCATTCTCGAACCTCTGTCACATGATTTATCCTGCCTGATTGAGCCTGTGGGTGAAAATTAGGTAACAACTACCTTTTAAATGATCATGTTTGTTAGTTGAGAAAATCTACAAAGTGTTGTTGTGATGGATCTTCATTGGGACAAGCCTGCTTTGACTAAATCTGGCGCATGCATAACTTCCTCCCTCTTTTCCATGTTTTCAATAAATGGTGTCCTATTTTGTTGGAGTTAATTGCCTAGTTAGTTAGGGTTAATTAGAAGCTTTTCCCTCTATAAATAATGGTTAGATGCCCCTTTTCATAAGGTTGGATGTTCTGAGATTGTACTTGCATTTTCAGTTTAAGTAATACAGTTATATTGCTGATATGTTGTAATCATGTTTTCAATGAATAAAATGATATTATGATTTGCTACATTTGAGTTAGCTTAAGGAAGACTCACTCAAGGGTGCCACTTGGTGAGAATTCCACCCACTTAGTTTAATAGTTATTTTTCTGTTCAATAATTAGTTTCAGACTCAACAGTTGTCTATTCCTACAACCATTGGAACTCTGTTCTATGACTGTTCCCGCATCCAAGGCAGACAGAGTAACTTCATGTTTTTTTGCTGAGATTTCTATTTTTTCCATCCACTCCAGTTCAGTTGTTGATGCTTAGTGTAGTTGTTGATTCATGCTCAGTGCTTATGTTAATTTCTTTCGAGCATTTCATTTTCAATACTGTTTCTTTTCTAGTTTAAGGATGACTACAATTGACTCCTAGTGCACATACAATGCTGACCCATTTCAAGTTTACGTCCCTAGGTTGACAATAAAATGAACCTTCATGATGAGCAAGATAACTACTTAGTGCAGATGTATCTCTTAGTTACAACTTTAAGGGCTTAGTTATTGAACCATTAGAGGAGGCCAACAAAAAATCACTTGTGATAATGGATAAAAGGAATATAATAAAAAATAACTTAAAAATAGGAGATAATTATTCACTAAAATCAAATCCCTCTCTTTAGGAGTAGCCTTTGGCCACTAGTCTATCCTTATACCACTCTAATTGATCATCTACACTAAATTTATTTTTTTACACCCACTTGCAACCAATGGGATTTATTCCCTTGGAAAAAATAACAAGATTAAATAGACCTGTATCACAACTATAAAAGGCCATCATCTCCTACCACATGTCTTTTATCCAACACTCACTATCCTCCAAAGAAAAATTATGTTTGAAAGATCTAGGTTCATCACTAGTACTTAACAAAACAAATACACAACATAAATCTAGTGGGTTATACTTGTCAACTAGATTTTGTTGTATTGTAGAACTTCTCAAGGTAAGAGTAATAGGCTCCACCTATTCTTATGTGTTTTTATCTTACATATCATGATCTAAACTCTTTGAACCCTCTTCTTCTTCTCCATCCTTTGATCCATCTATCTTTTCTTCCACATGTGCCCCTTCCTACTCTTCTATTTTATTTTAAAGTGTAATATTTTTTGTTCTTTCATTTTTTTTGTTTCTCTTCACTTGGATAAGTTGTAAACTCCTCGAAAATCACATCCCTTTAAAAAATATAGTTTTTAGGTTAAAGGATTTCTAAGCTTATAACCATAACCAATGGATATGCATTTTTGAGGCCTTGGATCCAATTTAAATCAATTTTATTGAGGCACATGAACATAAGCCTCACAACCAAATATCCTTAAATTTGAATTTGAAGGCTTTTTACCTATCCACACTTCATAAAAAAGTCTTATCAATAAGAGCTAAACAAGGATATCTAGTAGCTTATTTACTTGCAACCTCTACCCAAAAGCACCAATCTAGTTTTGTACCTCTTAGCATACTTTTGGCTCTTTCTATTAAGATTTGGTTCATCATTTCTACTGCCCCATTTTTTTGGGGAGTATAAGGTGTTATATTTTTTTGAAAAATACCTACATGCTTACATAATTCATCAAACTCCCTAGAACAATATTCCCCATTATTGTCAAATATCAACACTTCTATCTTATAATCTATCTAATTTTTGTTTGAGGATTTAAATTCCTTACACTAGGTAAAAAGTTCATATTTGAAATACATAAAATAAATCCAATTGTATCTATAGACATCATCGTGGAATGTAATGTAATATTGATATTTACCTATATAGAACCAAAATACACTGGATGAAACACATTTAAATGAATTATTTATAATATTCTTTTATCTCTATTTCTTCCAACAAAAATGAATATATATTATATTTTTCAAACACATAATGCTCATACGAATTATTTTTACTAATAAAATAAATCATAAAAAAAAATTGTATTAATAATAGTATTTAGACATTTTTCACTTATGTGGCCCAAACAATTTATTATTTCCCAACAATCACTATTTATTTACTTGAGGATCAAACTATACAAAAAATAAATAATGCATCAAAATATTAATCAAATTCTTGTTAATGAGATTGGTGTCCTAATCTATTGGGGAAATTAATGAAAACTTGATATCAAGAGAGCATAAATATTTACAAATATTTAACCTTATTTGTTCAATTTGCATCAACCAATTCATAAATTTTAATAGATATAAAATAATGCTAATAGCAATCTAGTTGTAATTCATATTCACATAAATAATGACTCAAACTAAGATGAAGAGGTCAAGACCATTATTAATACAAAGGGTGAAGTATATTAATGCATGTAAAGAGGTTAAATACATTATTATCACTTTAACCCCAAGTTATACACGTTAACCCTAAGTTATACACTTTACCCCCAAGTTATACACTTTAGAATGGATTCCTTACCACATTCTAACATATAACTAATAACATAAGCCAAGGTTAGTGACAATGAACCCTTGCAAACTTCATTATCTTAGGAAATTTCACCCTAACATAGTGGTGCAATTATACCATACAAACTAATCCATAAATGGATTATACTTGGGTGGAAAAAAGATGTATAGGTATTGTGAGATGTTTTATATTGGATAATGTTATATATCTATTATGGGACATTTGAAGTTGTTTTGGGATGTTTTATAGGTGTTACAAGATGTTTTACATTTGTTGCAAGATGTTTTTTATAAGATGTTTTTTATAATTGTTGTGGCGTGTATTTATCCTGCATAAATTTATTGGTTCAATTTATAGGATTTCCAAACTTGGAATAATCAATATTCATTCATCATAAACATTAAACACGTGGCCATAATTTTTAGCACATTGTCAAATGGTACAAAATGTCATGTATTATTGGGAAAACCTAGAAAAGTTCATTTGGTGTTTCAATTTTTTGTTTCCTTTTTATTTTCTTTTTGTTTCATCTTCCCATATGAATGAGTGGCACTAATAAACCATTTGTAACTTAAAATAAACATTCATAGGTTAGATTTCATGAGATTTCTAGATTTGTCTCCTTATATTTCTTTATTTTCCATGACTCATAAGGAAAACATAAAAACTATAGGTTGGAGTAAAATTTTAGTGTTAGAAAAGCTAAATTGAAAAACAATTTAAGATTGTAAAGGGCTAAGAGGCCATAGCCTTGTGTAAAAAAAATTTATAGATATTTTAAGAGTCTTAGAGTTTTCTCCCATACATGGGTTTCTCTAGAAACATATGTTTATTTATTTATGGTGATGTGTTCTCTTATTTATTTTTATTAAATTCAATTGTAAACATGTTTATTTATTTACAATATTGGTTGTCCTCAAAGAAATGCATTGTTCATGAATTTGATTGATTAAATATTCATTGTAGTTTACAAAATGTCAAAAAAAAATTCTTGTGGAAGTTGTGAGTGTTTTGCATATCCATATCTATAATGAGATCATGTGGAAAAAGAGATTTTACCTGTGTATAGATACATAGAATCTTGTATGTGGAAAAAGAGTTGAGAAGCATGTGAAGGGAATATGAATTTGTAGATGTTAAAGCAAGGTTATCTAGGATGCAAGCTAACCTAGTAAACCTTTCTTAATTGATGGACACCATGAAAAAACTGATGGAAACCCTCATGGAAATATTGGACAAAGTCTACTTTGACGAAGACTTGAATCTTCAAAGGTTAAAAATAGTCTTCTAAGCAAATCATTACTCAAATTGGAGATTAAGATTGATAAATTTCAATTTGAGGGAGATATGGATACCAAGAAATTTGACCATTGGTTGGAATAGTTAGAGTTATACTTTAGCATGCACTCCCTTTTATAGGAGCAAAAGATTTCTTAAACTATGCTTTGACTTGTTTTGATATTCTCTTATATTCTATAGCATTAAGAAAGTAATATCTTATTAGTTCTTGGGCTCACTTAAAAAATTTATTAAGAAATATCTTTATCCTATTTTTTATAGAGGAAAAATGTATTAAATGTCAATTTTTTAAATAGAAAGATGGAAAAAGTGTGCAAGAGTATAGTAACAAGTTTGGAAGAAATATTTATTTTGTAACAAATATGTTTGAGTACAATGGCATGGAACGTTCAATTCATAAATCAAAGGTTTTCTTGATAGTGGTTGTGTTGAGGTTACTCATAGTTTGAGCATCCTTGTTTTTCACCACCTTGGCTCCCTCATCATAGTATTTAGTGGTCAACAAGACAATGCTTGGGTTCTCAAAATAATTTGACACTACAACTTTTCCCAAGTTTGAATTTCACATGTTACTCAAGGAGCCTTTTAGTGTCTTTTATTCCACGCATGAGAGGATAAACTCTAATCAATGAAAGAAAGAAAATGATCTCTTATGCTTGCTCTTTTGGCTTTTAAGAATAACTAGAATGAGTTCCTCTCAAGGACCAATGGCTTTCTTAGCCCTCTTCAATTTAACCATGGGGGATTTGGGCTCCTCATCAGTCAAAACTCTTTTGGAAGACAATTTACTATGAGGAATTTTATTTTGCATAGTTGTGCTTCAGACTAAGATTTTAGTGAATTTAAGGTCCATAACTAATTAAAAAACTTGAAGGAAAATTAAACCTATCATTGATTAATCTAACTCATAATCTTCACAATAAAAATCTTAAGTATATAGAACCACAAATTACATCGACCTTTAGATTTCTAATCCCACAATAACCCTAATTCTCTATAAAAATTACAATTCAAATCACTTTAAGAAATTACAATTCAAATTACTTCAAAAAATTACAATTCAAATCACTTCAAGAGCAAAGTTCATCATTGAAAAACTAGAAATACAAATTGCAGGCAAATTCAAACCCTAGCACAACTAGAGTATTCAAGAATAAGAATTACCACACAATTTGCCACCAAATCCAAATTGTTGGAATATAACACTCGAAAAACAGTTTAACATAACTGTATGTGTCATCAACATGTCAATAAAAAGCATTAGATGTGTCTAGTCTTCTCTACTTTACTGTCATTAGATGTCCAATTAACTGTCAATAGTTTTAGTTTGCCCTCAAATTAATTACCATAATTATAAGAAGTTGTTGAAATCAGTTACATTTATAAATTTATAAACTCTATTCATGAAAAATTTGTTATTTCAAATTTTAATACAAATTTTGTGTCTACATTCGTTGGATGCTTCACTTAAACACGTAATTCTCATAATTTGATTGTCAAAGGTAAGAATGCAATCGCAATCAGAATGTTGATTCCTGCCTTTTTAAGGTTGTCATTAATACAATCAACACTAATTGCAGGATTTTTATACCTGTGGGGCCTGCTGGAATTCAATTTTTGATAGAAAACCAAGATTCCTTTGTTGATCAATTAATGTCTGTGCAGTTGGCAAAGTCCTTTCTTCATCATTACTTGAATATGACAACAAAGAACAACAAAACGTGTCTGTTATGTGGCAATATCACAGTGATTCTTGTGAATCAGATCAATGGCGGCGCCTGATCAGAACTTGAATTTTGGGCCCATCTCTTTAATGTCTTGTCGGTCTATGATAAAGTTCAAGTTGGAATACCAGAACAATATCTCATCAACAATCCAAACAAAATGATCGACAATTAGGGAGGATTTGAAAACATCACTTTCTCTACCGACTCATTCTGTCTTACCAGTCACTCTCTTTTGTCCAATAGTCATTCTGAAATTTTAAGGCCACAGTTACCATATAAAACAAATGAGAGAAAAGATCAATAAAGTGAGATTTTTTGATGGAGGGTTTTATATCAAATTCAGATTCGTTTTGCAATCTGATATGGGCCCACGAGTTGTAGGTTGAACCTCTTCGGCTAAGAGCCAAGGACTGAGGGGTATCTATTCTGTCAAATTCACCAGTGGCACGATTCTGGCCTCATCCCTTATGATGTCGGGGCCTTGCACTCAGCAAGACTTGATCCCTGAAATTTTCGGAAGAATATCAAACTTAGTGAATAAATAACATTAATTTAATCATATTGTAGACACCTAAAAATATCTAACACATTCTTCTAAATTCATTATTTTCCGTCTTCATCACTCATCATCTTTTTCTTCACTATTAATTTAATATTTTTTAATTATTTAATTAAACTAATTTATTTCCCACATTATTTATTAATTAAGTAATCATCTCTTTTATCACTCAACACCTTTTTTTTTTTTATCATTTTCACTCATCAACTTTAATTAAATTATTTTTATGTATTTAATCAATTAATCATTTTTCATCATCCACTTTAATTGATTTTCAGTTATTCTTCCATCTCCCTAATATCTTGCATTATTCCTCTATCCACAAAATTAAATATTTTTTAATTATTTAATTATATCATGCATTCCTTTCATCTCTCATAATTAATTTTTTTAATTAGTTAATTAGTTAATTATTTTTAAAATTAAATAAATTATGTTAATTTATTTAGTTTGCACATTCTTCTAAAAATAAATAAGATTATTATTTATTTATTTCTTAATAATAGCAAATTCTATCTTTATTCTTCTAAAGCTAAATTTAGAGACCAAAGCTAAATTTAGTGACTTTTGTTAAATTTAGTGAGTGAATTGAACTTCAACCTACTTCACTCTCACTCACTCCACTTCATCTCTCCATAAAGTCTTGAATGTATGTTCCTCCTAATCTCTCAACAATCCTTATCCATTGATCTTATTTCACATCTCACATCGTTGATCCAATATCCATGAAAGCTATAAAACATCCATCAATTGATCATTCAATCTCTCCATGAATCTTGAGAAAATCTTCTTGGATTTGGAGAATCCTGCATCCATACTACACATCATTCATCTCATTTTTGCTTAAAAAGATTATACTAAGGTTTTATGAGCAATCCACATATCATCATAATAACATGATCTTACACTTTAAAATGGATTAAGATTAGGCATTTTTAGTGTAGGTAAAGTATATTAGATTAATTTGATTTACGTTATTATTGTTTTCGTTTTAATGTGCATACACTTCATTAAGATTAGGTAATTTTGATCATTTGAATTGAGTTTATTAAATATTGCAATCATTTTCTTATTATTTGAACTCAATTGATCAGAATCACTTTTACCAATTCATGCATACATTCTTCAGATTAATATTTATCCCATAACAATCTAACTATAGTGCATATTTTCCCATTTTAATTCAGCAAAGGTAAATTGGAACAATTTTTATGTACAACTATGTAAAAAAGGTAGATTCATTTCTAATGTTCTAGCAAATTGGATTTATGAAATGATGTAAAATTAATCATAAATTATCAAGCAAGTTTACTAATTTAATCATGCATTTTTTTTATAGATTATTTAAATCAATTAAATTCAAGTTGTTGATACTTCACTTCATATTTTAAAGGATAAGGTTTTGCTACAAGTAACATTACACACATAAATCCATTGGTTATTCTTTCCCTGACTATTACACAAGATCATGTTCAAAAAGTCATATCAATAAAGGAACCATTCATCCCTTTCTTTTGATTTCACGTATAACCATAAAATAAAATGTATTACATTTATAAGAAGATAAATAACAATATTACCTGGAAGCCCTTGAATATAACATGCAATTGTGGCATCTCTCTCCCACTCCTCTAGTTTGAATTGTTTGTGCACTCGGTGGATTCCACTTTGGGGGTACCCCACGGTCCCCCCTGTCCTCTCCTGATTGGATTCTCGCCAAGGAACATACTGATCCGACAACCTCGGGGTCCCTCCTATGTTGTCCGTTGCTGGTGTTCCCACGATTCTTGGTTAGGCTACTGTTGATGTGCCTGTGATCTCTATCACTTCGGGTTTAAAGAGGTGGAAGAATGTGTTGACTAACTCGAGTCCAGCTGCTAAGTTTTCCCATCCTCACCCAGAAGTGGATATTTATGTGTTTGGTACTAAATTCTCTATCCTTGAAGCCATCAGTAATAAGATTGTTTCCTCTATGGGGAACACAGTGGTGGGAAAGTTTTTCTCCTTTCGCCCCAACTGTGGATATGGTAACAAGATGGGCGACTACAAAGTGGAATCTCAAAGGAAACGTTGACATTTGTGCTATGGTTGGTGGGCTATTTTTCAAATTTGCGGCTACTGAAGATATGTTTTTTGTTCTATCCTCTAGGCCTTGGGTTTATGGGAAACATGGCCTGTCACTGTGCCACTAGAAGTTTGGCTTCAACCCTGCTGTCAATCTCAATAAGTTGGCTCCCGTGTGGGTTCGACATCGATATTAACAAGTCCTTGCCCAATTTTGTGAATTTTTGTTCCAAATTTGGGTCCTAGACTCAACAAGTTTGCTATGAAAATGTTGTGATTTATTGCCAAAAATGTGTTAAACCTAGACATCTCATTTCGATCTGTAAGTCCACGGTAAAACATGATCCCATTCCAAGTGACCCCCTATGGACGATCCCTCTAATAGCTACCCCTTCAAGTCTAACCTCCTAAATATCATGGACTCCCTAGCCAAATCTGAGTCTCTTGTTTCGAAGGCCCCGATGCTCCTGTCTGTAGAAATGGCTTCTATGGACTTTGCTTCAGTGTTGGGAGGGACTTTTCCCAATAGGATTCAGGAGAACATGTCTTCTCCATTACATGGTGTTTTGGAGGCCCCTGTGATGTGGTTAGTGGAAATGGTAAGTGTTCTACCCCCTAATCAAGATTTGATAAAGAATGTTGAAGAAGGCGAGATCCTGAATGAGGTCGTCGATATGTTTAACTCTGGTTCTGGAAAGACAATGACTACTGCCTTGCTTGAGGATCAAGCCAATGAAGACAAGTTCTAGATAACTCCAAAGAAGAAAAGTAAACAAAAGAAAGTGGATGTGGGTGGGGATTCTAAACCTGGAAGACCCAACCAAAGATAGACTAGGAATAGGGAGACAACAAGAGAGATTGCCATTGGTAAACAAAGGACATTAGAGGTGTCCTCAAGGAAAGGTTCTAAATGAAAGTCCTATCTTGGAATGTGAGAGGGCTAAATATCCCCCACAAATAGTTGGCTCTAAAGAATTATGTGTTGGAACACAAGATAGATGTTTTGCTATTACAAGAAATTAAAATGAAAAAAACAAATATTGAACACATAGCCAAGTACATTTGGCTGAATGCCCATTCCTCTTGTAGTGATGCTGATGGGGCTTTAGGTGGGATTTTTGTGATGTGGAACCCTAATAGGTTAACTGGATCTAAAATTTTCCAAAGCAAGAATTGTGTGGGAATCCAGTTCTTCCACTCGGGTGGTGTTTGGTTCCTGATCAACATTTATGCCCCCAATTTAAGGAATGCTAGCAAAGCCCTTTGGCAGGATCTCACTGACTGGATAAAGAATAATGGGGGGGTCATTAGTTGGTGGCTGGAGATTTCAACTCTTTGTTGTACCCTTCAGAGAAGAGTGGGGGTCTAACCGACTATTCTAATAGCATGACTGACCTAGTTGATTTCTTAAGTAATACTGGGCTGGTGGACATAGACTTACATGGACAAGCTTTTACCTGGACCAATAGGAGGTTGGGGATGGCCTCATCCAAGTTCAACTTGATATATTCCTCTTTTCTCCCAATTGGAAAGCCTTACTTAGTTCTAACTTGATGGCTTTACCCTAGACTATTTCAGACCATAACCCTTTGCTGCTGCTCACAAATGAACACTTTTTTTTAGGTCCCTTTCCTTTTCGATTTGAGATCATGTGGAATGTCCACTCAAATTTTAGGAATAAAATTGTTGTTTGGTGGAACATCCCTATACATGGTTCCCCCATGTTTAGGGTGTTCCATAAACTCAAGTATATTAAGAACATGGTTAAGGGTTGGAACAAGAGGGTTTTTGGTGATATCTTCCATCAAAAAAGGGTGTTAGTTGATAATCTTAGGTTGACACAAAAGATAATGGAGGAGGGTGATATCAGTCTACAGACTTGTCAGCAGAAAAGAGATGAATGCATGGAATGGGAAAAAATATTCAAAAAAGAGGAGATATTCTGAAAGAAAAAATCTAGAGTCCAATGGCTTATGGAGGGTGATCAGAACACCTCCTTCTTCCATGTTTCGTCCCTCAAGCATAGGAAAAGGAATCAGATAAAAATGTTGAAAAATGAGTTGGGTGATGATGTCACCACCTCGCTTAGATTGGTCTATTGGCCTCTGGCTATTTCCAATAGGTTCTATCAGCTCCTACTATGGCTCCTAATTCTGCTTTGGATGACTTGTTGTTGGACCCCCTTCCTGTCTCTCTATCTAGGGAAGACAATGATAATATTCTGGGTGTTATCACTCTCGAGGAAGTCAAGGCCATTGTGTTCAGTATGGGTGCCTACAATGCTCCAAGTTCTAATGGATACCTATTGGTTTTTTTCCAAATTTTCTAGGATATAGTTGGTGAGGACTTAGCTCTGGCGACTAAGGATTTCTTCAATTTTGGAAAACTGCTCAAATAGTTGAATCACACCTTCATTACCCTTATCCCCAAAATTAAGGACCCATAGAACATGGCTGAATTTCACCCTATTAGTTTCTGTAATACCATCTATAAGATTTTCTCCAAAATCTAGTGAACCGCTTGAAACCCTTCTTGAAAAAAATGATAAGTCTAAGCCAAAAGGGCTTTGTCTCGAGGTGTCATATCTTGGATGTTGCCATTGCCACTCATGAAATCTTGCATTCTATGGACCGTTGCAACTGTGCTACTATGTATTTTAAACATGAAATTTCAAAATTCTATGACAAAGTCCTTTGGAGCTTTCTCCCCAAAGTTTTGGCTAAGATGGGATTCAATCAAAGGGTGCTTAATCTCATTATGGAGTGTGTTACTACTATGAAATATTTTTTTTGGTCAATGGGGTCCCTCATCGATTCTTTAATGTTGGGCGAGGCATAAGATAGGGGGATCCTCTTTCCCCCTACTTGTTCATAATGGTCATGAATGTGCTAAGTAGGAATGTTTCTAGAATGTTGTCGGAGGGTTCTATCAAAGGTGTCAAACCTAACACTACTTTGGAACTTGTTGTCATACAACAGTTCTTGGATGATACAATCTTGTTTGGGAAGGCTTCGATTGTGGAAGCAAAGAAATGCAAAAAGTGCCTTAACAACTATGCGACTTGCTCTGGCCACTGCATAAACTACAACAAGAGTATGATTTATTTCTTTAACAACACTCCTATTTTGCAAGATAAGGTGACTGTTGTTTTGGGTTACATTGGTGCTTCCCTGCCTTCGGTGTACTTGGGGCTTCCTCTTACTGTGAAGGAAGTTTCCCCCAACTTCTGGAATAATGTCCTTGAGAGGATTCAAAAGAAACTGGTTGGGTGGAAAGGCTCAATCCTCAGACATGTGGGGAAGCTGCAACTCCTTATTGCTACATGTAGAGAAGGGGGATTCACTACTCACGAGTTCTCTTCATTCAGAGATCCTCACGGGGCGAACTACCCTAAACTACCTCGAGGAACAATGTGAGAGTTCTAGAATTAGAAAGAGCAGGTCACAAAGATTTTATGGAGTAACTTACAAGCTTTTGACAAAAGGACGATAGTGCGGTGCGCTGGCATCCCAGACGCGTGCTAGCATATTGTACAGACCAAAAAAGTGATTTTATCACATAAAATGGCTAGATGACTGCTAGCAATCTGATTGCTAAGAAATTACAGAAGTACTAGAAAATAGCATAATATGATAGAACTGAAGCAAAGTAAAGAATAAATGATAAAGTAAGAGAATAAGAGATAGAAAAATGCTCACAACCACACAAGTGATGAAACCTCCAGCAGATGAATGTCTTCAAAACCTGCATGCATAATATCTAGAGAAAGTTTTGGGGCTATATAGGGGTTTTCCTTGGTCAAACCTCTGTTTTGGTGTTCCCACCTCCAAGGACAACTAGATAGATAGAGAGAAATGAACCAAAATGGATAAAGCATGTGGTGAAAGCAAAACCTGCTTCAGGAGTAGAACCCGCACCACCACGTATGAGTGATAAAAGAAATCCTCGCTTGAGGAGGAGAACCCATATCACAAAGGAGGTGATTAAAGAAATCCCTGCTCGAGGAAGAGAACCTGTATCATGAAGTAAAGATGCAATAGAAAAGAGATATGGAATCCCAAGATGCTCACAAGGATGAGATAAGGGAGATGGAGCTACAATAGCCAAGAGTGTTAGAAGGAGTGTTGTAAGAGCTTGAGAATGTTGCAAAGGGTGGTGCCAAGAAGTGGAAGAGGAAGCTAGAAGTTGGAATGGAGCTAGAGTGAAGCTAGAAGTACTTGGAAGAATAGAGCTAGAGAGATTTAGAGAGAGAAAATGAGGTGAAAGATAATATTTAAGGAGAGAGGAGAAGCAAAAAGAAGCTTCCCGAGCCATTTCAGGGCATCCCCGGTAGTTACCACTGACAAAAGCAAGTGACAAGGGGAAAGCATGCATGAAAATGATCATTTGAACGTTGAAATATCGCAGGATGCTAGCACGGTGTGCAAAAATTTGCAAGGCACACTAGTGTCCAGACACGTCACACTACAAAATGACACGAATGGGAAAAGTACAAAACTTGACGCACAAGGTTAGCTGCTGAAAAGAGGTGTTAAGCATCCTAAGAAGGGAAAAGGTTGATGCAGGGGCTAAAATGAGCCTACTCAAGATGCTAAGGGAGTGGACACTAAAGCAGATGCAAGAATGTATGTGAAATTGTGAGGGGTGCAATTTTACGACTATACACTACCCTTCAAGGGATTATAATTTATTTCCTCTCTATTTTCAAAATCCATAGATACAAAGTGGAGAAATTTGAAAAATTCCAAAGGAACTTCATTTGGTCTAGCACAGAGGAAAAAAAGAAGTTGGCTATGATTAGTTGGGACAAGGTGTTCCTTCCTAAATCTATTGGAGGACTTGGTATAAGGAAAGTTCAACCGACAAAAAATCCTTGCTTGCTAAGGTTGGTTGGGATTAGTTAAGGAACAAAAAGGAGTGGTGTAGGATTATGAATGATAAGTATCTAAATAACTGCCCCCAAATCAGGTGTCTCTCGTTGGAGCACCCTAGTGGCTCTTTGGCTTGGAACAATATATACAGAATGAAAAGGTTGTTGCACTCTGAGCTAAGATGGAAGCTTGGGAATGGCAGCAATATTAGCTTCTAGGAAGACCCCTGGCTGGTTGATTGTCCCTTGTCCTTATTTGACTTCAAGAATCTGATGGAGTCTGTGAGGAAATTCTTTGGAAAAAATTTTTGTGACTACATGTATGGTCCTCAAGGTTCTAGGAAGTGGAAAGTCTTGGAATTATGCTACCCCCTCTCTCTGTGCTTGAGATTGTTGGCTAGGAATTTACAGGATATCCTTTTCCTATCTAGAATTCCTATATCAAACATGGAGGATGAATTCTTTTGGGTTAAGGAACGCAAGGGAAACCTCTCTGTTAGGTAAGCTTATGGTTTGTTGTCGGACTTGGGAGCTTAGAGTAGAGTTTGGAAATAGGTTTGGAACAGACATTTGACACCAAAAATAAATTTCTTTTGGTGGACATCATGCCACAATAGGATTTTGACTCAGGATAACTATTAAGGAAAATGGGGTTCCAAATCCTTAATAGATGCATATTATGTAAGAACAATGAGGAGTCAGTTGACCACTTGTTACTGCACTATCCATTTGTTGCCAAAGTTTTGGATTTGACTTTTGGAAAATTGGGGATCCATTGGACCATGAATGGGGACTCAAAAAAAATTGAGGGATGGTATGGCACCTTTCAACATCCTCTCCTTATTGAGCTTTGGCATCAAACCCCTCCCATCATTTGTTAGTGTTTATGGAAAGAGAGGAACAATCGGATCTTCAGAGATATAGAGAAAAGTCCCAAGGAGGTTTTTGGCATTGGTTTTAGACTTATTTTTGAGAGTGTCACTTTGTAGTTAGGTATGCTGGCGGTATTGGTATACAAACTTCTATGACAACGAAGGCACGAGCGTTGCTCAAGGGCATCGAGATTGATGTCACTCTAGGTATAAAAAATCTACATATAGAAGATGACTCCAAGATGATGATTGACTCTATTAACCATTATCATATTCTTGGATGGAGTATTAAAGATATCCTTTAGGATATAAATTTTTTGATTTCTAAATTGGAAAGGCAGAATCTGTCTCACATATTTAATGAGGGAAATTAGGTGGCAGATGCTATGGGAAACCTTGGCTCTTTGTGGAGTCTATCCAAATGTTAGAGAAGAATTGAGACTCTCCCGATAAATATACAAGGATTTATCCTTGTTGAACAAAAAAATGTAACTATTAATGAAGGGGGCCAACTATGCTGATTTTGGCGAGTACATGTGGCACTATACCTTTGGGCCTTGGATGATGTGGAATAAGCATGAGTATGTGGAGATATTTTTGCAGGGAGTTGGGAAAGGTTTTGAATTTATGATGATGTATGGTAGGGTTCTCCAAAACTTGTTCAAATAGTATTGTCAAATGTACCATAACATTTTGCACATTTTTAGGAACGTGTATTTGGCAATGTTTATCTTCAATTTTCTAGCTAATTATTATTTTCTCACATTTATCATAGCTCTAAGCTTTGATGTGTTTTTCTTAAGGAAATTTAATTATGACCCCACGACCATTCTTCCTTCGAGTATGTGTTGGACCAAAGTTAGCTCTAGACCTTCGGCTTATAATATCATGATCAAATTTATCATGGCTTTTGGCTTAAGTAAGTTGTACTTAAGAATACCTTATTATGGCCCCGCGGTGTTCAATTTATTGGAAATGACCATTGGCTTGTGTGATCTACCAGATGCCTTAATTAGGCATGGTCATCCTTGGTTTGGGAATGATGATATTGGGGTGGGTCAGTTCACTGATTGCCATTTCAAAAATTTGCAAACTCTGTTGGTTTGGTAAAGCTTCTAGATTTAGTGTGAAGAGATGGGAGGCAACAAAGTTAGGACTGAGCCCGACTACTATGATGAATTTCATAGGAACCCTATTATTTGGCATATATGCATTGAGGGTGGTTTAGCGCCTCGTATAGAGTGTCTAGTGGGTTACGATGAGAAGTTTTCAACTCAATTTTCTGCCTCCTAGAATGACAAGAGAGTTACGGTGGAAGGAATTTCATTTGAAGTTAATGAAGATGTTATTGGCAAGGCGATGATTCTTTCCTACACTGGTAAGAAACTTAAGAAGCACACCAAAGTCTAGGACTTAGAGAGCCTTAATTCCTTCTTCAGAGAGAATGAGAAGTTGATCAAGAAGCAAGCGGGTTTTGAAAGGGAGGTGCTTCCTAAACTATGGGATCAGGTTTGTCTTGCTCTCATTAAGTATGCTACTCTTGAGGGAAGATTTAAGGCCTTTTACTTTTATCATATGTTGTTACTCACTCACCTTAGGAAAAAATTGGAAAGCTTAGTAAAAGAAACCCTTGAAGCTGCTACCCAAAAACTAGATAAGCCGCCTTTGTTGCCTTTACACTAGGGCCTAATTCTTTGGCTCTAACATTTCCATTTTGTCCCTCTATCCTCCTCATATCACACAAGTTGCACCCTTGTTGAACTGATGTTCAACACCTCAGGCAACATGGAAGACCTCTGAAGTAGGTCACTTGTAGACAGAGGTCAACCTCCGGAGAAGGTCGTCTTCCTTTGGTATCACCTAAACTACTGATTCTGTAAAGGGAAAGGGAGAAGAAGTACATAAAAATAGAACTAAACCCTATGGTGATACACCGAACTGATAAGAGCAATGGAATACTTGATTTACACTTGAAAAATGACAATGAACATTAGATTACACATCAAATCTGTATAAGCTTTGCATTAATATATCACAAACAGGTTTGATTCACACACTTTTTCAAGAAAGGAAAATATTTTTCACAGACTAGAATCCATATGTGATTATGTAAACACAGTTTGTGATTTGTATAATGATACTTTTGCAAAGGAAGGCATGAAAACAAAGGATAAAGTCATAAAGGAATAGAAGAAATTCACAAAATAACTTGATTATGAACCTGAAATGCACAACACTTTGCAAGAACAAGATGGTAATCTGAACATCAATAGTGACCAAGGTAAACTTTGTATACTATGCTTCAAAATGAGTTACAGAAGTTTGCTAATCTGAGAAAGGATTGCAAAAGTCACTAACTTTTGAAAAGCATAAGGAGAACTTCTCTACAAAGAGGCAAAAATTCCCTATATACAAAAGCGTCGGCCCCTTAGGGCTTACAAAAATATCCGTCTTCAGAAAGATCTGCCCTTAGATCTTTTCAAATGAAGTTAATGTTGTATTCAAGTGTATCCC
>VDFB02170400.1:0-10468 GCA_007258455.2 Sequoia sempervirens | reverse complement strand
GGGTCCTGATAAGCTGTTATATATATAGTATTTACACAAAATGAATCATAGAGAATGGTTTGGAAGATGGTTTCTAAATAAAATGGATCATAGGATTCAGTAATGTATGTAAATAAAAATACAAGGACCCAAAGATTTAGTATTTGTCAAACCTGCGACACCTAATAAGTGAGGCCATGAACGAGGCTGCAAATCCCACTTAATGGGTCAACCCTTATGGATAACAATCTTGTCAAATATATGTATATAAAATGAATAAATGTTTGTCCTACTATGTTGTCATTCTGTGGGATGGCCTGATAAGCTTGGTGGCCCTATGATGGTAGTAGCTTGTGTAGTATGGGTTCATTCTGCCAGTATGACACTTAAAATAGTGTGTACAGGATGTTCATGGAGATAACCTATTACTTTTCTCTGCCATAGTTTTTCAGCCCTAATAAAGAGAAGCTTTTGAAGAATTAAAAAACTTTCCACAAACTATTCTTGCAGTGATCCAGAAAAGTGAAAAGGGCAGTTGGAGATCTGTATTTTTCTGCTACTATAATCCCTAGCCACTTTTAGAAGATAGACTTAAGGGACAAGTAATGATAGCTTATATAAATGTAATCAAAAGATTCATTCAAAAAGGAATTATTGAGTCTGCACAATAACATCATCCTCGTTTAAAAACTTCTCAAACAGGGAACCCTCAAATAGTAAGAACTGTATAGACCTCAAAGAGAAAAATTATAATCCACTCAAAGCTAGACTGCTAGCACCACTCTAAAGTGAATCATTCATGAAGCTAACTTTGTGAGTTAATATTTTATGTAAGACACTTTGTAACAGGAAAGTAAATGCCTGTACTTCAGAAACCAAGTAGAAAAGTTGTGAAACATCATTAGTTTTTAAGCGTCTATTATGATTACTTTAGATCTTTTCCTATATATATAGATGGTATTAGTTAGTGCAAACCAACTTTTTACTAACAGTAATTGTAATTGGGAACTTCAAATCTTGATGGACCAAAAACCCAACTTATCCAAGTGTTGTAATAAAAATTACTCCATAAATTCTCAAGTAAATGCATATACTCTTGAAGGATAAGAGTAAATACAATTTTAGGATAAGGTGAGGTGCCTAGTTCATCCAAATGCTTCAGTGCTCTGAGATGCAATATAACCCATGAAAAAGTATATGTATCAAATTATTTGTAATATTCTAGGAGCAAATGTGAGATTGGGAGTTCAATTTAGATTAACTAAATGCTAGGAACCTAAACCAGCATGGATATACAACAGAGAACTACAAATCAAATAGGATGTATTTAACATCCAAGTAAATGATGTGGAAGAAAATCACATGAAAACTACAGTTAAGAGTGATCTCAGGGCTCAAAATGACATAAATGAGTAACTTGCAAAATATGCTTGTTAACATAAATACCTACTATATGAACTCCTATAAAGCATGTAACTACTCTCTACTTAATATTGGTTAGTTGGGAAAAGGCACGTGAACTATTTGACAGAATGCCTCAAAGAGAGGTTATCTCATGGAATGCAATGATTGCAGGATATGCAAAAAATGGATTTTTTTGTAAAAAACTTTAGAAACTTTCAAGCAAATGTAATTGGCGGGTGTAAAGCTAGACTGGATAACTTTTCCCAACATTCTTCCTACCTGTGCCTCCTTGTATTTGACCTAGAAATTTCATAACCATAGATAGCAGGGGAACTGGAGCCAATTGATGTCGTTGAAGAACCATCACCCACATAACCTATTTTAGTAATGGGGGCATAAAAAAAAGTGAGGTAGAGCATAGGCAGAGTAAGATTTGTTCATTGAAGATCCATAGCCTACCATAAGGGGTAAAGCCCATTGATGTCCATGTGGAAGCAGTAAAGAAATAGATGAAGGTAAATGTACCTAAGGCAAGAAAGGAAGCAACACCAGTGGCTAAGGCATCGAGAAAAAGAAAATACAACTAAGGTACTACATGAACATGACCCGAGTAAGGGAAATAAAGGGCTTATGTGTCTGAAGAACTAGAACAGGGTATGGGCATCCATCAAAGCATAAAGAACAGAGGGATTTTATCAGACGGTGTAGTTGCAAATGCCCTGGTGGACATGTATGAAAAATGTGAAACTATAGAAAAAGCACGTGAAATGGAAAAAAACACGAATAGAGAAGGGACAAAAATTGAAATGAAGGAAAGGCACGAATCATACCTATTAAAACAAGGAGTGTTGTTGCAGAACTTTTGAACCTTGCATACTTTCAATGCCAAAGGTCGATGATGCCATGATCTATTAACAAACTAGGGCATTTATGGAAATTGGAGGCGGTGGTCTTAGGGTGATCAGAGGGAATGTATAAGGTGACATGTTTACAGTGATTTGAAGATTGTTTGCCGACAGGTATGAGACCTATGCAGGTTGCGTGAGTTATGGACTGGCAAGTCCAAAGGTAAAGCCTATCAGTTAAAAATGAAAATTATGGCGGGGAGTCTAAGAATTATGGCCAAGATTTTCTCGCCCACTATGCCCGGCCATTAGGGTATGAAATTAAATAAATAGATATTCTTAATAATATTAAATAATATTATAATACTATATAATATAATATTAAATAATAATATAATACTATATAATATAATATTAAATAATATTATAATACTATATAATATAATATTAAATAATATTATATTATATAATATATTATATAATATTATAATATTAAATACATTATAATATAAATATAATAATATATTATTATTGTATTATATTATAATACCACCCACTCCCTCAATTCATTTTTTTTTGTTAATTATCCACTTTAATTGAGAATTTAGTCATCTTTATCAAACTAGCTTCAAATCATAGTAAAAACATTAATGATTCATAAACATAATGAGTAATCAAAGTTAAAGAATGTAAATGTTAAATTTTTTTATAAAATATGTGAAGGCCTTAAGATTGCACCGAGAGGCAATGTCTTTCACACAATAGGTATTTTTGGTTCACCAAGCAACCTAGGCGGCCAAATGGCCCACATAGGTAGGAGTCCCATGAGGGGGCTTAAGTTCTATGGATTATGATGAAATTCGAAAGAAAAAAAAAGAGAGTAATAATCATTTATTTAGTTCTTTTTATTTATATGATATTAGTCATTTTTATTTGTCTGATATTAGTCATTTAGTTGTGATTTTACCCAATGACCAAATTAGTCATTTATTTGTATTATCTCTACTAGTGTTAGTCATGTGAGTGAAAGTTTTATCACATGACTAAAAGTTTTAGTCACATAGTCATTTATTTTCCAAATTCTACTAGTGATATGTCTCCATATGCCATTTTCTGGCACTGGTCAAATTTTCATTCTTCTGTTGTTTTCAGCTTGGTCCCAATTCTTTAAATCATAAACCATTTCAATTTTGTATGTTGAGTTATATGTTTACCTTGTTCTCCATGCTGGTTAGTGAAATTCACTTAATGTTTTAGCCAATCTTGAGTGATATTTTGTGTTTCTTAGCATAATTTTGTGAGAACATTATATGTTAAGCAATATCATGTTAATTGTGTGTCTCGATCTCTAGATGTTGCTGAAGAGTCACCCCCTAGGTTTTACAGAGCCTAAAGTGCAGGGGAAATGTGTGTTAATCCCATTTCCTGACAATTGGCCAAATCAACCTTTGAGTCTAAGCATAAGACATTGGCTAAGTCTTTAGGATTCAATTGATCTATTGATATTTGGAGCACCAATAGGTGATTATGTGTTAAAAGCAAACTTCACTAGGAAGTTGAAGAAAGGAACTAGAAAGTATAAAGGTATGTTGCCCTTTAAATGTTTCAGTTGTGGTAATATTGGCCATTATGCTTCGAGATTTCCGAATAGAGTTGTGCATAAGAAGAATAAGGATTATAGGGATAAGGATAGAAAGGATAACGGATATAAGAAGATGTACTATGTTAAAAAAGAAGCAGGAATTTTTTATGATGAATCTGAGAATGAGGTTGATGATAGTGAATGCTTATTCTTAGCTTTGGAAAATAAATTTGTACCCACTAACCCTAGAAAATGTGTAAGCAAGAAGGCTCTAGAGAATAAGAGGAATAAGATGGAAGGTACTTTGGTTACTACTTTTCATGCAAGACATGATGAAGACTACTGGGTGATTAATAGTGGATGTTTTAATCACATGACTAGAGATAAGAGTAAGTTCACTAATCTTGTGAAATATGATGGTGGTTTAGTTATGTTCGGTGATGATTCAGGAGCTAAGATCTATGGGAAAGGTTCAATTAGTTTTGATGTAGCATGTGAAAGGTTTGAGGCATAATCTTATGAGTGTTGGTCAGATGTGTAGTAATAGTTTTAAACTTATGTTTTAGAATAACACCTGTGAAATCAAAAAAGGAACCAGAAATGGAGATATGGTTATTGTTGGAAGAACTCATGGAAACATCTATCAACTTAAGGGAGTTGATGGTAAATGCCTTGTATCTTAAATCAATGAAAGTTGGTTATGGCACTGGAGAATGGGACATGTAAATTTTGATAACCTGGTCAAGATCAGTGCAAAGGAGATTGTTCGAGGGCTGCTCAGAATCACAAGACCTGGTAATGCAATTTGTAGAAGTTGTCAATTGGGGAAACAAACAAGATGCAACATGAAGGGAAAAGAGTACTCTACTACCAGAATGTTGGAGTTAATCCATACTGATTTTTGTGGTCCGACTAGGACTAGAAGCTTGAATGGTGATAGCTATTTCATGTTGCTTATTGATGATTATACTTGAATGACATGGGTTGATTTTCTTAGAGAAAAGACTCATGCTCTGGATAGGTTTAAGGTATTCAAAGCAAGAGTCGAAAATGAAGTAAATTTTAAAATCAAGTCTTTGAGATTTGATAGAGGTGGAGAATTCACTTTTGTTGAATTTAATGCATTCTGTGAACAACATGGCATAAAAAGATAGTTTTATGCTCCGAGAACCCCTCAATAGAATGGAGTAGTTGAAAGGAAAAACCGAATAGTACAAGAAGCTACTAGAACCATGATGAAAGAATCAAATGTACCGGATGTGTACTAGAGAGAGGCGATACACACTGTTGTTTATGTTATTAATAGAGTTCATATTAGATACAACACAAAGACTCCTTTTGAGTTATGGACTGGTAAGACTCCCACTGTGAAGTACTTTAAGGTATTTGGTAGAATATGGTATATTAAAAGAGATGATGAAAATCTTGAAAATTTTGATGCTAGTTGTGATGAAGGAATCTTTCTTGGATATTCTACTACTAGCAAAGCATACAAATGTTTTAATAAAAGACTGAGAAAGATTGTTGAAAGTGCTAATGTGAAATTTGATGAAGACATATGCAGATCTATTGAGATAAGTGAGGTTGAACCTGATGATTCCATCTGTGGACATGTACTTGAGGAAAATAAAGAGAAGGATGAAGAGGAAGAGAAAGAAGAACAAATAGAAGAAGAAGAAGAAGAAGAAGAAGAAGAAGAAGAAGAAGAAGAAGAAGAAGAAGAAGAAGAAGAAGAAGAGAATGAGCTGGAATCTACTGTTAAGACTCCTAAGTATGTATAGAAGAATCATCCGAAGGAACGGATAATTGGAGATAAAGGTGAAGGTGTGAAGACTAGAAGTAGAGCTACAACTGAGGTAAATCTATGTTTTCTCTCCAAAATTGAACCTAAGTCTGTGAATGAAGCATGTGAAGATGAGAGTTGGATGAAAGCTATGAAATAAGAATTGCAGTAGATAGAAAAGAATCAAACATGGGAGCTAGTCCCTAGGCCTGTGAATAAAAATATGATTGGTTCGAAATGGGTGTTCCAGAATAAGCTAAATGAAAGTGGGGAAGTTGTAAGGAATAAGGCAAGACTTGTATGTAGAGGATATTCACAAGTTGAAGGTATAGATTTTGAAGAGACATTTTCCTCTGTTTCTAGAATGGAAGCTATTAGGATGTTTTTGGATTTTTCTACCCACAAGGACTTCAAAGTGTATCAGATGGATGTTAAGTTAGCATTTCTAAATGGTGAACTGGAGGAAGAAGTGTATATGGAACAACCTAAAGGATTTCAGTTGTGTGACAAACTAGACATGGTTTGTAAGTTGAAGAAGGTGTTGTATGGACTGAAGCAAGCTCTCAGAGCTTGGTATGCAAGATTGGATAGATACCTGAAAAAGAAAGGATTCAACAAAAGTTCTACTGACAACAATATTTATTTCAAAGTGAAAGGTAACAAACGTTGATAGTAGTTGTATATGTTGATGATATCATCTTTGGTGGAAATGAAGGCATGTGTAAAAAGTTTGTTGTGGAGATGCAAAAAGAATTTGAGATGTCTATGATTGGTGAATTGAATTTCTTCCTTGGTCTACAAGTGAATCAAACTAATAAAGGGATATTCATTTCACAATCTAAGCATGTAAAAGAGTTGTTGAAGAAGTTTGGGATGGATTATTCCAAACTGGTTTATACTCCTATGATAACCAGATGTAAACTAAGCAAAGATGATGAATCTGCTAAGACTGATCAGAGAAAATACATATCTATGATTGGCAGAGTTGTATCTTACTGCTACTAGACCAAAAATTATGCATGCAGTATGTTTAGTTTTCATATTCCAAGCAGATCCTAGAGAAGCACATGTTATAGCTGTAAAGAGGATATTTAGATATCTTAAAGGTACACTAGATTATAGGCTATGGTATCCTAAGAGTGATGATTTCACCCTGAGTACCTATACTGATGTTGATTTGGCCAGATGTGTAGATGACCGGAAGAGTACCAGTGGTGGTTCTTTCTTTCTTGGTGGAAGATTGGTTTCATGGTTAAGTAAAAAGCAAGACTCAGTTTCTTTATCCACTGCAGAGGTAGAATATATTGTTGCAGCATCCTACTACAAACAAGTTTTGTGGATGAAGAAAACTCTGAAAGACAATGGAGTGACATGTGATGAGCCTATTTCTATTTTATGTGATAACAAAAGTGAAATAAACATTTCAAAGAACCTGGTTATACATTCAAGAACAAAACACATATCTATCAAATATCATTTCCTGAGAGAAAAAGTGTTGGAGAATGAAGTTAGATTGGAGTATGTGAACACAAAGGAACAAATTGCAGACATATTTACTAAGGCTCTTCCGAAGGATATTTTTGAGTATCTTAGGGAGATGTTGGAGGTCATTGGCCCTCCGAACTAGGTGCACATGAAGGTGCATCATTCCAATGAATTCGCATAATCTTTAGTTATTTGGACTGATAGATGGGTCTACTCCACAAGGGGAGTAGAAAAGGTTTCCATTTTTGCAGTATGAGTGTCCTCCTAAGGGGGAGTGATCAAAGTTGTTGGTATTTTCCATTGATGTCAAAGGGGGAGAAAAAATCATGTGAAAAATAGTTGCAAAAGAAGAAAAGGTGTTCTCATGGGATATTGTGAAGGATGTTGTATTTGATGGTTTTTCACATCATGTGTTGCCATCAATGACAAAGGGCAAGATTGTTACAAATATGAGCTTGTCTGGTGGTGTTGTCATTAATTTTGTCATCGATGTCAACATAGTTCAGTATGTTGTAGATTGTACATGTATAGTTGAGATGTTGCTGAGATGTTGTGAGTACATGGAGATATCTCTATTCCATTGTAGATGTGTTGTGTTGATGAGTTTCCAAGTTCTTTTGAGAAAATTAATAAAGAAGAGAAGTCAGAGTGATGAATGTGTTATGAATGTGCTCCGGTATGTGCTTCGTGTTTCTCTTGTGTTGATCCTATGCTTGTGCGGATCTGAAGACTTGATAATGGTGATATTGTGGTAATATATTCTATGCTTTAGCTTCTGGTGTGATGGTATGTGAAAGTTATGTTCACCGGTATGTGAATTGTTCTGGCAGAGTTGGTCTTTTGTGGACTAGGAGAAATATTTTCACTCTACAGTCCTTCGCTGTTTCGTTTCAGATCTTGTGGATCCAGGATATGCCTTGCGAAGGTCTTTTCTATGCTCTGGAAAAGAGGTTTGAAATTTGGTGATCTAGAAGTCTTGTTTCAGTGTTGTTGTAGGTGTTTGCATAATCCGGATGGACTGATGGAAGGTGTTCTGTGTCTGAATTTTGTTGCATTTGTTGCGGATGTATCTGGAGAATTCTGAGATGTGTTATTTTACTTAATGAAGCATGATGTGGAGTCCACGTGTCATCTTCTTGTTGGCAAGTGTGTATATCAATGTTTATTTGTGTTTTCATTAGGTTTGGTTGACCTGGTGTTTACACTTCATTCAAAAAATAAAATTAATTTGAGCAAGTGTGTGGTTGATCCGAGCCATTATTTTTTGGTCTTGGTTACATGTTTTTATTGGTCCACTCTTATTCCTTTCCACTGTGGGAATTTTGAGTTGCCGACCTAATTTGAATTTATGAAATGAGGTATTTGTGACAGACCTTGGAGAAAGTTTATAGGGTTGAGGATGGTATAAAAGCAAGTTGAATTGTGAAGATTTGTATGATAGTGTGATGCAAAGTGACAAAAGTAAGCCACAAATCATAAGAGCAGAAGTGTGTGTGTGAGCGAGTTGTGACAACAGTACTTCATTATGTTGGAAGTTGCAAATGTGTATTAATTGTAGTGGTGGATCTTTTTGTTCTCTTTTGTATCTATAAGCAGTGAGCCTTCCTATTGGATAGTGAGTCCTTTTTGTAGGTAGTGAGCCTTTTTACTTGGACAGTGAGTCCTCTTCTGGGTAGTGAGCCTTTGTTTTATAATCTTTATATTGTGAGTTCACCCTCACCGCGGTTTTTACATCATTGGGTTTTCCACGTAAAAATTTGGTGTTCATTGTGTTGATTTACTTTCTGTTATTTATATTTCATGCTCTTACTTAATAAAAGAATAGTGTGGTTGTGGAATTGATAAGTATTAAAGTTTTAAGTTTGAATTTTGTGACAACTGATTCACCCCCCTCTCAATTGTCCTAGGCCTATTTAACAATCTCCAAACCCATCGCCCCTCACAAACTTGGAATATAGTAGTCCACCTAACACATATACACTTCCACCATATTCACCTCATTCCCAAAATATGACAAGCAGTGATTTCTCCATAAACCAATTCTTGCAAAATGTGACATCCCTTCAACAACAAATATTAACATTGAATGAAACTCAAAATGGAAAACCATCACAATATGTCAAATGAAACCCATTGTGACTAGAGATATTGAAAGCACAAATTCCACACAATATAGAGATAACCCACTTTGATAAATACAATGGTAAAGGAGACCCTAGCAACCATATATTTGTATACATAGCCTTATACAGTGGCTTCATTTTTGAAGATAAGCTCTTGTATAAATTTTTCCTAGGTCATTGAAGTTCATGGCCTTGGAATCTTTTTGTTCATTATCGAATAACTCAATTCACTCATTTAATAAGCTTGTTGATGCTTTCGTCAACCATTTCCAAGTGCACATTGGTCCCAAGATAAATATAACTAATTTAATGTGATGCAAATAAAGACAAGGTGAAAAAGTTACAAATTTCGCAACCCAACACTATTACTTTATATTATCACAAGTCAATCTAACTCTTCCTAATACGAAAGTCCAAAGAATGTTCATTGATAACTTGCAAACTAACATAAGGGAAAATTTTCTATTAATAAAATTGTTGTCCTTTATAAGTTTGTGTACAGTGCTTCATGACTATCAGAATTTTATTAATAAGTATAAATAGGAATCTTCATCCAAACATACTGAGAAATCCTGTTGAGAAATGGTGTCTCAAATGTACTGATGTTTGGGTCTCTGCATTGTCTCTATGACAGCTGGATATCGCCGAGATAGATTCACCAGTCTTATTGATAGCCCGATGAAGGGTGTTGTCGGCGAGACTTGTAGTGGTCAGTGGGACTTTGTTTTGAGTCTCCCCGATAGATTGATGGGTTTTTGGCAATGTCACAAGGTCGCAAGAAGTTGAAACTCTAGAACCTCATGTCACGAGTTGTGAGGTTTTTAAAACCTCTGACATACCGACCGTAGGCTTCATCAATGGGACATTACTTCATCAACAGGACTCTGAAGGTGGTCTTCATGATAGCCTGATGTCTTGCCTTAGTCACTCATTTGTAGGACTTTGTGTTGTCAGTGGGACTCTGTCTTGAGTCTCCCCAATGGTTCAATGGAGCAAAGATTGTATGGTGGTAAATACTTGTCGGTGGGAGATGACATCATTGATGCAAGTCTATGAGTTGTCACATCAACAACCTGATACATAGCATTGGATCCTCATCGGTGGGAAGTTTTGTCTTCAACGAGACATTGAAGCTTGTCCCACCGATGAAATGATGGATTGGTTCATCGGTAGTAAATATTGGTATTGGTGGAACCTTTTTGAGTGTCCCTCTAATAGGCCGATGGTGTACATGATGTATGGTACGTCAGTGTGACTCAGTGGTGTC
>VDFB02170399.1:0-21102 GCA_007258455.2 Sequoia sempervirens | reverse complement strand
TTTTAATTTGTGAAGGTTGGTTTCCATAGGTGTAGACATCGGTCTACAATCCAACATTCCAAATCTTTTCAGAATGTCTATAGTATACTTCCCTTGGTTTAGTATAATGCCTTCTGATTTCTGCCATACTTCTAAACCTAGGAAGTAGTGTAGGATACCCAAGTCTTTCATGTCAAATTCAGAGATTAGATCTTGCTTTCCTTGAGCAATGAGGTGATCCTCTCCTGTTATTAGCAGATCATCAACATATAAAATAATTATTAGCATATCACCTTTGATTACCTTGAAGTAGAGATTGGAGTCGGCCTCATTCTTGGAAAATCCTAATCCCAAGAGATAGCTGTCGATTCTTTCATACCAGACCCTGGGAGCCTGTTTAAGTCCATAAAGAGCTTTCTTCAGTCTGCATACATGTGAGTCAGGTTTATATATCACAAAACCTTCAGGCTGTTCCAGATAGACTTCCTCTTCAATGGTTCCATTCAGAAAGGCAGTTTTCACATCCATTTGATGGATCTTCCAACCTTTAGCTGCTGCAATGGCTATCACTGCTCTCACTGATGTGTAACGGGCAACAGGTGCAAATGTTTCTTCGTAATCAATGCCTTCCTTTTGAGAAAAACCTCTTGCCACAAAACGTGCTTTATATTTTTCTATACTGCCATCAGCAGCATGCTTGATTTTAAAGAGCCATTTGGAATAGACAACAGATTTCCCTTTTGGTCTAGGCACTACATCCCATACATCATTCTTTAGAATGGACTGATATTCCTCCGTCATTGCATCTTTCCATGCTTGATGTTGAAGGGCTTCCGAAACACTGTCAGGTTCTGAGTTTAAGATGTTGTTTATTAGAGCAACATAGCCAGAGAAACGTTTGGGTCTTTTACTCTCCCTGAACGTTCCTTTGGGTGCTGCATGAACCTCAGCTTCTTTCAGCATCTTCCTGGCCCAAAGTGGTCTCTTGTTATCATTTGGATTCTCACTTGATGGAAGTTCGAGTGACATTTCCTCAGAATGCTCCCTCTGAATTTCAGAATCAGGTTCCACCTCAAGTACTCTAGGAGAAAGGGTTTCTAACTCAGAGGAGCTTCTTGCCCTTTTGAATGCAATGTCTTCTTCAAAGATGACATCTCGACTCAACTCAATTTGATTCTGCCCGGGAATATAAATCCTGTACGCTTTGGAATTTTCACTATAACCCATAAACACCCCCTTCTTTCCGGAAGGTTCTAGTTTGGATCTCTTCTCTTTAGGTACATGAATATAGACAGGACAGCCAAAGATCCTAAAATGACTGATGTCAGGTTTCACACCGGTAAAGGCTTCTTCAGGAGTTTTGTTATCAAGATGTGAATGAGGACATCTATTTTGAATATAGACAGCAGTCCTAGATGCTTCTGCCCAAAAAGAAGTATCAATGTTTTGGTCAAGTAGCATTGCTTTAGCAGCTTCTACAATGGTTCTGTTTTTCCTTTCAGCAACCCCATTTTGCTGGGGATTGTAGGCAACTGTGAACTCCCTCTTAATTCCAGCTTCTAGGCAAAATTACTTAAAAATCTCAGAGGTGTATTCTTTCCCATTGTCCGTTCTTAAGATTTTTATTTTCTTTCCGGAGAAAATTTCAGAGAGGGCTTTGAACTCTTTGAACTTTTTGAGGATTTCTAATGATTCTTTACACTTAAGGAAATAGATCCAGGTTTTCCTAGAGAAGTCATCTACAAATATGACATAGTAAAGAAATCCTGCTTTAGAGGGTACAGACATGGGTCCACATAAGTCTGAGTGAACCAATTCTAACACATTAAGAGTTTTGCTCAAACTAGAGGGAAAGGATCCCTTTGAATTCTTCCCTAAGGCACAACCTTTGCAAGTTCCTTCATGAGATGGTTTTAACTTAGGTAAGCCTGTTACAAGTTTTTCCACAGAAGGTAGGGCACGGAAATGAAGGTGACCTAATCTTCTATGCCAAATCTCATTTGAATCAAAGGTGTCAAGGGTAAGGGCTTGATTAACTTTAGTGCATAGTTTATAAAGGTACCCTTGTCTTACACCTATGGTGAGGGCTTTCTTGATAGATGAGTTTTTAGGCCAAGCAAGAACTTTTCCATCTATAAAGGTAACTCTATAACCATTGTCTTCAAGGGCAGAGATGGATATAAGATTCCTCTTTATTCCAGGTACAAACAAGACTTCAGAGAGTTGAAGAGAGAGCCCAGATTTCAACTTGATAGAGCAAGTTCCAACCCCTCTTACAGGGTGTGCTGAATCATCCCCGATGGTTACTTCTTCATCAAACCTTTCGGTCAAAGTATCTAAGTGTTCTCTGAATCCTATGATATGTCTAGAAGCACCACTGTCAATCACCCAGTTGAGAGTGAGTTCGGATACTTGACTAGAAAGGGCTGAATGGAACACAAAGTTCTCAGGTTCATGATCTGAATTTGACCTTCCTACTTTAGCAAAGGAAGTTTGTTGTTTAGTCCTATCAGGGCACCTCAATGCATAGTGACCATATTGATCACATCTAAAGCATTGTACTTGAAAAATATCTTTCTTCTTATGAGGACCCTTTCCATTGGAATTTCTCTTTCTTTTGAAAGACCCTTTTTTGAAGGATTTTTTCTTACTCTGTTTATTAGATGTTGAGTTGAGTGCAAGAATGTCTTCATCTATTTTCTTTTGTTTATTCTCTTTAGAAGAGAGTCTGGATTCTTCTTGAAGACAGTCAGATCTTAGCCTATCAAACTTAGGGAGTTTAGATCTTGCACTTATACCTTGAACAAAAGACTCCCAAGAGTTTGGAAGACCTCCTAGAGCAATTAGAGCTAACTCTTTGCTGTCAATTTCATATCCAATGGTGGATAATTGATCTCTCAGTTCAGTAATCCTCATGAAGTATGCATTAATGGACTCTCCTTTGTTTATCTGAACATTCTTGATTTGCCTTTTCAAAGCAAGAGTCCTACAGGTGTTGTTGATCTCATAGGTACTCTCAAGAGATTTTAACATGAGGTAGGTAGATTCATGTTTAGCTAGGATAGGCACTATGTGATCCCTAACTGCATCTACAAGTATTTTCATGGCCTTTTCATTGTTTTCTACCCATTGAGTTCTCTCACGTTCAGACTTGGGTTGTTCCAAATTTTCTCTTACAAGTGAGTCTACCTTATGTTCCTTAAGGATCATCATGATTCTAAATTTCCATGATGTGAAGTTTTCTGCTCCTGCAAGGCGATCTTCAAATCTGATCACGCTTGACATTGTGAAGAATGTGATTGAATTCGATTTTAGAAGATGCGAATTTCCAGGAGCAAACTGATATTAGATTTGTATAGGAATTGCACAATTTGGCTCTGATACCATGTAAATGAAGACAAATCTAATGGCAAGAAGAGAGATTTAGGGTTCTACCAGTGTTCTCAGACTCAGAACTCTAAAAAACTCAGACACAGATTTTCGACTTCCAGAGAGACACAGAATTTCGACTTCCAGAGAGACACAGAATTTCGACTTCCAGATTTATTAAATTTTAATGTGCTGAATGCAGAACATTATCAGATTTCTATGTTTGCATATTTAGAAATGTTCCGCCATAAATATGTGATGATACCTTGTCTCTAAGAGACACGTCTCATGAGAGGACGTGTCTCCACAAGTGGAGACACGTCCACTCATGGGACGTGTTTCTCTAAAGCACGAGTTTGAGATATACACAGATTAACAAAAGCGATTAGTATAACATATATACTAAGTGGCAGATGATAGTATAAATTCCGATTCAATTATAACATCAAATATAATTTGGATGAATGCTCAACAATTCGATAGAAATGATCTCCAGAAATATTTCAAATGAAGATAGATTCGAATCAAGTATGAAAGATGATGATGCTTTCAGCAATCGTCCTTCATATCTAACCGACGCTATCATTCATTAACAGAAACTTCCTATAAATAGTAAGAATGTGAAATTGAGTCAAACGAAGGTTGAGCTTGACCCAACACTGAACTCTGAAGGAGAGAAACCACTGTTCAGTGCCAAACGAGACCCTCTAACCACACATATTAGCCTGCGAGGGCCAGGAATAGGCTAAATCCACTGAACTTTGATGTTCGTGAAAATGGGGACATTACAATGTGGCTGAGAAAAATAAACAAAAGGTAAATCCCCGACTCCTCTCCCTTTTAATTTGCAAAGTGTAACAAGGACTCCCCCTCTAAAAAGATCCCTTCCATTTTCTACGCCTGAGGCTTCCCAAACCCTCAATTTTGCCACCCCTTCTTCTTTGCTAATGAATACTTTTACCAAAAAGAGGAAAACAGTGCCAATAGACTTGCCAGATGATAATGTGGTGGGACAACTCCTAGAGAAATCTCCTAAGGTTAAGAAGCTAAAAATGACCTCACGATTAATGGAAGATGATAGCTCAAGGCATTTGTTTATGGAGATTCAACACCCTTCTACACAAAAGGATCCTAGTCAGGCAACCATAGCTGACTACAATATAACCAAGGTGGATTTGGGCCCTCCTAGCAAGGACAAAGACGTGCATAATTTTCAGGTGACTGCCACCAGATTGATAGAAAGGACAGAAAAGGATAAAAAGAATAAAGATGAACTAAAGAGGGTGCTAGAACTTCTCTCCAATTGCCTTAAGTCACTAACAAACCGATTTCCTCAACCTCTCAGTCAAGCAAGTACCTCCTTTGATCCTAATTCTACAACTGGAAAAGCCATAATGAGCAAACTACAAAAGGATAGTCACTACAGGTGAATTGCTCAATGTTAGAATATATTCTCATTCATGTCAAAGGGATAATATAGGAAATGGTTGTCACTAATGTCAAATCCTGTAATGTCCCCTTCCTAGGCAGCACAATTATTTCAAGGGTTAGCCTATCATTCAGATCCTCGTAGGCTAGTAGATATGTTTAGAGGATCACTTAAGGCAATCATCCAGCGTTTGGGAACATTACTCCAGCAGTTGATTCAGGTTTGGACCTTGGCAGATACTTTCAGAGTGATTTACAGATACTTACTATTTATAGTAAGTCAGGCAGGCAGCAGTTCCTATTTTTGGCAGGGCACCTGATTCAGTTGGTCAACTCAGTTTCGACCCAGTTTGATGATTTGATGAGCAAACAGGGATTATTAGAGCATTTGATAATAATTAGAAGATTATTAATTTGACTTTATAATATAAAGTCACTTTAATCAACTATTAAAGTTATTATTAATGGCGAATTATTAATATTTTAAATGCTCATTAATTGCTTTTTGAAGCGAGGTCGACTTATTGAGAAAAGTTATATATTTCACAAGGCAAATCAAACTCATTCATTCATGATTATTCTAATTTGTCTTTATTTCTCTCTGAGAGCATTGGGGTTTGTGAAACAAGGGTTTTTACAAATCATTGGGTTTTGAAGAACATTCCCTCTTCAAAATCAGACATACTGAGACTGTGCAATACCAGTTGAAACTTGACAATAGAGTGGCTTCACACAGGAGTCATATTTGGGCATATTTTGGAGTTTATATTCAGAATTTGGGTTGACTTTCATTAGAGAAGGGATTTCCTTGGGCGGCTGGTTAAATCAATCATCTGGCACGAATTTCAAGAAGTGTACGGCTGTCCTTGCTGCAGCTGTCAGGCCATCCCATAGCTGGAAAGACGTCTTCCTTCTTCTAGACAAAAAAGCCTTGCTTTGCCAGGCGACTCTACTTCTACTTGGGGCGCAGTTCAATCTCAAGTATTGGCGTCCATCTTTGGCCGAGGAAAAAGGTTGCATTCCATGTTTATTGATGATTTTCAGTTGTGCACCTTGCTGCAAGTAATAATCAGGTTTTTCATTTAAGTCTTCAGTTGCTATTTTACATTGCATGTACTACCTTTTATACTGTAATAGTTCGATTGAATTAAAGAAGGCTTTCTCTATACAAGTTCAGAGATTTATTGTTGATTCTAGCTTTCTACGAATTTATTGTATTTTATTTCAAAATTGCACCTATTACTCTTATTGCAAAAACCCTCAAAAAAATCAAAAACTACAAAACAAACAAAAATTGCATTCGCAGTCAAAAGTTTTGGGTTGAGAGACACCTAGTCTCTTACAGTGGTATCAAAGCACAGTTTTCCTGCCATCTTGTGCTTTTTCAATTGCTTTTTCAATTAGATGTGTGCTTTTTCAATGCTTTTTCATGAGTAGAGACATTATCTTCTACAGTAAGGGTAGAGGAACAGGCAGAGTTGAGGATTGGCCAGGCCCACCTATTCCTAAAGGTGAGACAGTATTAGGGGTTCTAGGTATTCACAGATCCAGTTCCAATAGCAGTGAGAACAATGTCACTGCACTGATGGCAAATCATGAGTCTCTTATAGAGTCTTGTAGGGATCCAAGGAAAGAGCATGCCGGAGCTGAGATTACTGATGATGAGTTCAGGCACAGGCATGATAATATGATAGACACGATGTCTCAGTTGATGGGCACGATGAGACAGTATACTCAACCTCAACAGCACTACATTCAGATAGGACAAACGAGCGGGACTGTAGGCATAGACCAACCACTGGTGTCAGTCTAGCGGCAGTCGTCACTTATCTTGCATGAGCGTACGCCGGGGTAACCTACATTTATATCTAGAGAGGCACCTTCTACTCTGGAGCAGAGCAGTGTAGAAACCCTAGGTTTCCCCCTGACACTGTTCTGACTAATATCTTAAGTTTTCCTGACGTTTTCTGAAGTTTTGTGATTTTTTTGCAATTTTTGTGTTTTCAATGCAATAATGGATAGTACGGCTTTTACAGAAAATAATAATAAATTCAATAAAAATGATTGTTGAACAATATGTATAAGAAATATAGTAGAGAATGAAGGCGCTTCAACTTTTATTCATGATAGCTCAATACAATATGATTCAACTGGCATGCAATAAGAAATAATGATTTTTATTGTGAAAAGAACCTGTTTTTACTGGTACGGCTGAAGGTACAAAACAGTACGGCAGAAATAAATGTTCTCCTTCTCCTGCTATCTGATGATCAAATATAACTCCAGCACTGTGGGCGCCACCAATGGTGAAAGGATGTGATCTGAAGATAGGCGTATGTGTCAAACAAGGAAGCACGTCTTTTATTTGCTGGTACGGCTTGTCAGAAAAGTACGGCCAGCTGCTGTATTAAATGTAACTTGTACGGCCTCCACCAAAATTTATATCTAACCCTCTGGAATGGTGCGTCCAAGCTAATAGATGAACTATGAATACAGAACACTGAAGAATATCTGACAATGGACAAATCTCTAAAGCTCTGTAGTTTTCTCTGAATAAGAAAACCTCTGCTGGCAATAGATCAAGTGATATTGCACACTCTCTGAATTGCTTTCCGTTGGAGATGGCTCGTTCCCCAAGGCAGTTGAACGCGAAACCCTAAGTCTCAGGCTCAGATCAATTTTCAATCTCAAAACTCAATAATCTCATAATGCACAATTTCCAATGCAAAACCCTTTATCTTTCTCAAAAGTGCGATTTCCACCATAATAGGGTTTCATTAAAATATTCATGTTTTAATATTTTAATATTTCAATAGTCCTCAGCTGAATATTTTAAATTAAATCAAATGTCAAACTGGCCCCCTTTTAATGATGGCGCACCCCTCAAGGCAATCACTTAAGTTATAATTAAAAATTATAACTTTATATTATAAACGTTAATTAATTAATATTTAATCAATACGATCAAATATTAATATCTTCCTCGTTTCTAACCCGATGACTGATCCGTCTGATGCTGACGAACTCTGAAGTGATTCCTGATGCCGCCACAGCCATACTGCTAAAAATAGCAGTGGTCCCACACTGCCTGCCAGGAACTGCTAAAAATAGCAATTATGCAAAACCTCTCCGATCGAGCCAGAACGAAAGACAACTGATCAAACTTCGCTGACTGAAGCTGAGCCAAGCTCCGAAGTGACCCTCTATCCAGTCTATCGGCCTACAAGGGTCGTGTGATAGGCCAATCCTGTCCTCTGAGAGATGTCACTGAAAAGGGGACATGACAAGCAGCAAGGTCACCAGCCTAAGTTTCAGCCACACCATGGCATGTCGGTGAGAGATGTGACCAGATTCATTGGAGAGTACTCGACATTGGCACCTGATATCAGGCAGTCTTTGTCTTTTCATGAGTTCATGGATGTGCATAAACCTAGAGGGGGAGGTAGATTTGACCGCAAAGCTCCTCAGCACCAACAGCCACAGCCACAGGTGAATAGGGATCTTCAGCATGCGGTCAGCAAGATTATCTTGCCTTACTTTCATGGCTCAGATAAAAGTTCAACGAGATCTTGGGTACAGAAGTTGGACAATTACCTATCATTGAAACCTATGCAGGAGGACGAGGCCATTAAGTTTGCTACACTGCATCTTGATGGGTTGGCGCATGACTAGTGGCAGCACGGCATGTACACACTTGGTCATCACGCAGTTACCACCTACCAAGAGTTCACCAGCAAGCTCATAGAACGTTTTGACAAAACGGATCCAAAACTTTATTTCAAGTAGCTAGCTCAACTCAGACAGACAGGTAGTTTCGATTCCTACATTAGTGAATTTCAGAGGGTTGCAGTCATGGTGACAGGTATTTCGGAGAGGAGACTTGTCATTCTCTTCATTGAGGGATTATATGAGCCGATGAGAGGTTGGGTCAAGGCATTTCATCCTCCTACCCTTCAGGAGGCCATGACCACCTACCAAGAGTTCACCAGCAGGCTCATAGAACGTTTTGACAAAAAGGATCCAAAACTTTATTTCAGGGAGCTAGCTCAACTCAGACAGACAGGTAGTTTGGATTCCTGCATCGGTGAATTTCAGAGGGTTGCAGTCATTGTGACATGTATTTCAGAGAGGAGACTTGTCATTCTCTTCATTGAGGGATTATATGAGCCGATGAGAGGTTGGGTCAAGGCATTTGATCCTCCTACCCTTCAGGAAGCCATGAGGAAGGCACGCAGTATGGAGCTTGCAGCCCCTCGCAGCAAGTTCTCTTCAGGCTCAACACCTTATACGAGGCCTAATAGATCATTTAACAGGAATAGGTCATTTGACAGGAAGAAGGATCCACCTGATCCTAAGAAACGAAATGCACCACCATTTGGCAGAGAAACATTGAATGATTTACGCAAGAAAAAGTCGTGTTTTTGGTGCAAGGCACCTTATGATGATAAGAATGTATGCCCTCTACGACCTAAAGTGAAAAATAACCAGATGGAGTGATTTTATGAGGGTGAAAAGCAATCTGATCTGTCAGACCAGCAAGCTGATTCAGAGCATTCAGATGATGAAAGGTCTGAAAATGATGGTGCAAATGGAGGAAGAAAGTTACAAGAGGAACACTTGACTAGTCTTTAGAGAGATGGATATTTTAGGCTACGTGGGCTCCTAGCAAGTCAGAAGGTGATTACTCTAGTTGACACTAGTGCCAATCATAATTTTATAGATGCACGGTTAGTAGAGAGACGAGGCATACAGACAGAGGATTTTGAGGGTATTCGAGTCAAGGTGGCTGGTGGATACACCCTCAAATGTGATAGGATAATTACAAATCTTCCGATGCGACTTAACAACTATGAGTTCAAGGCTGAATTCTCCGTTGTTAATATGGGAGATACTGATGTGGTACTTGGGATGGCATGGCTTCACAATTTGGGTGAGTTCACACTCAATCTTCGAGACATGGAGATGAAGTTCAAGGTAAATGGGAAACCAGATGTCATAAAAGCCATTAGAGAGAGTAATCTGAGAATGGTGTCTTTCAGACGAATGGAGAGACTAATTCGTCATGATATGGTAGATTGGGCTGCAGAGTATATGTTGTTACCAGCACAGCAGGAGCAGTAGAAGGTTGAGTACCATCCGGACATTCAGATACTGAGGACTAAACACTCTAAAGAGTTTAGTGACATTTCACCTAGCAAAACCCCAGATAGGGGCATTGAGCATATTATCGAGCTGGAGGAGGGCGCAAGGCCCATTATGATTACACCCTACAGACATCCAAAACGCCTCAAGGATGAGATAGAGAAAACAATCAGTGAGTTGTTGGCTATGGGGCATATCAAACCTAGCAAGTCACCTTTTGCTTCATCGATGGTATTGGTGAAGAAAAAGGATGGATCACTTCGTATGTGTATAGATTACTGCTAGCTCAATAAGAGAACAATAAGAACAGGTACCCGATACCCCGCATCGATGAGTTGATTGGTGAGTTCCACAGTGCTATCTTCTTCACGAAGATTGACTTGAGATCCGGGTACCATCAGATTTGGATGATGGAGTAGGACATAGAGAAAACCGCTTTCAAATGCCATTGCGGTCACTTCGAGTTCTTGGTTATCCCTTTTGGTCTAACCAATGCACCTGCTACCCTTCAAGCTACAATGAAAAGAATCTTCAGTTCTCAGCTACGGAGATTTGTGTTGGTCTTCTTTGATGACATTCTGATATACAGTAGGTCATAGGAGGAGCATTTATCTCACTTGGATACAGTTCTGGGTATTTTGGCAGAGGAGTCCTTGTATGCCAAGGAGTCCAAGTGTGAGCTAGGCATGGCTGAGTTGTTGTATCTTGGGCACATCATCAGTGCCAAGGGAGTCAGTATGGACCCTGAGAAGGTCCGAGCTATAGTAGAGTGGCCAGTGCCAGAGAACCTTACCCAGCACAAAGGATTCATTGGGTTATGTGCCTTTTACAGGAGATTTGTTAGTGGGTTCTCACATCATGCCGCAACCCTTACTGATTTGACGAATAAAGGGGCATTTGCTTGGTCACCACAGGCTCAGGAGTGCTTTGACAGGTTTAAGGTGATTATGATTTCATGTTCAGTGTTAGCATTACCAGACTTTACGAAGTCATTTGATTTGTATTGTGATGCCTCAGGAGAGGGCATTGGTGTCGTTTTGATGCAGGAGAGACACCCTATTGCTTTTGAGAGTAGGAAGCTTAGGGGTCCTGAGAGATTTTATAGCATTTATGACAAGGAAATGTTAGCCATTATGCACGCTTTGGCTAAGTTCAGGCAATACTTGGTGGGCAGTAAAATCAATGTGCGTACAGATCACAATAGCCTAAAACACTTCCCTGGACTGCGGGACTTAAATGAAAGATAGCAAAAATGGGTCAACAAACTGCAATCGTATGATTTTGATATCACCTTCATTAAGGGGAAGCAGAATGTTGTAGCTGACACATTCTCTCGCAGACCTTAGTTGAATGCTATGGCACAGATCTCCAAGGATTGGAGACATAGGATTATTGCAGAGTATACTAAGAACCCATGGGCTTCTAGCATAGTTGATGGGACAGAGCAGGATGGTAGATACACCGTTGTGAATTACTTGATCATTTACAAGGGGCGGATTTTCTTGGTTCCTGATTCAGAGTTGAAGGATACAGTTCTGAGAGCCTTTCATGATCTTCCTATGCCAGGCTATCCCGGTTATTTCAAAACATATAAGCTCGTGCGGGAACATTTTACTTGGAAAGGGCTAAAGACTGATGTTCTTCGGTATGTTCGAGAGTGTTCTGTTTGCCAGCAGAACAAACAAGAACATACATATCCTACTGGACTGCTTCAGCCACTTCCGATACCTGAAAGGAAGCGAGAATGCTTATCAATGGACTTTATCACGGGTTTGCTGAAAGCCCAAGGAAAACATTGTATTTACGTAGTTGTTGATCGGCTAACAAAATATGCACACTTCTTTCCAATCACCACTACATTCACAGCATTGCAGACTGCAGAGCTCTTCTTCAGAGAGGTATTCAACTCACATGGTTTGCAATGGATTATAGTCAGCGATAGAGACATTCGGTTCATGAGCAACTTTTTGGCAGGAGTTGTTCAGACTTTGTGGGGCCGAATTGACACCTAGTACTAGCTACCATCCACAGACAGATGGACAGACGGAAATTGTCAATAAGTGGGTGGAGGGATATGTGCGCAATTATATAGTTGTACAGCAAAGAGCTTGGGTGAGGTGGATATACCTCTGTGAGTATTGTTATAACTCTACTCACCACATGACTATACAGATGATGCCCTTTATGGCATTATACGAGTATGACATGCCCAGCCTTTTGGATTTAGTATTGAGTGATAGAAGAGTGCCTAGCGCAGGTGATATGATGCAGGATCAGCAGGATATTTTGAGGTCTCTCAGAGACAATATTCAACGGGCACAGAATCAGCAGAAACAGTATGCTGATCAGAAAAGGGTTGAGCGTTCCTTTGCAGTGGGTGACATGGTGTACCTCATGTTACAGCCTTACCGTCAATCCACTCTGCAAAAGAGTGGTGCAGAGAAGTTGAAACCTCATTACTATGGTCCATTTCGAGTGATCAAACGAGTGGGCAAGGTTGCATATGAGTTAGATTTACCGGCAGATAGCAGGGTTCACAACGTGTTTCACGTTTCTCGTCTGAAGAAGGCGTTGGGTAAGCATGTGATTCCCTCTCCAGTACTGCCACCCCTTGATGATGGGGGGAAGTTGATATTAGTGCCTGAGGCCATCCTCGATGTTAGAGAGAGACATCTTCGGAGGCGGGGCATCAAAGAGTATTTGATTAAGTGGAGAGACTTGCCGGTTGAGGATGCTACATGGGAGTCAGAGGAGATTTTACAACATCCAGAGCTTAGATTGCTTGAGGACAAGCAATTTCAGGGAGGGCGGACTATAATGTCCCCTTCCTAGGCAGCACAATTATATCAGGGGTTAGCCTATCATTCAGATCCTCATAGGCTGGCAGATGTGTTTAGAGGATCACTTAAGGCAATTATCCAACGTTTGGGAACATTACTCCAGCAGTTGATTCAGGTTTGGACCTTGGCAGATACTTTCAGAGTGATTTAAAAATACTCACTATTTATAGTAAGTCAGGCAGGCAGGAGTCGCTATTTTTGGCAAGGCACCTGATTCAGTTGGTCAACTCAGTTTCGACCCAATTTGATGATTTGATGAGCAAACAAGGATTATTAGAGCATTTGATAATAATTAAAAGATTATTAATTTGACTTTATAATATAAAGTCACTTTAATCAAATATTAAAGTTATTATTAATGGCAAATTATTAATATTTTAAATGCTCATTAATTGCTTTTTGAAGAGAGGTCGACTTATTGAGAAGAGTTATATATTTCACAAGGCAAATCAAACTCATTCATTCATGATTATTCTAATTTGTCTTTATTTCTCTCTGAGAGCATTGGGGTTTGTGAAACAAGGGTCTTTGCAAATCATTGGGTTTTGGATAACGTTCCCTCTTCAAAATCAGACATTCTGAGACTATGCAATACCAGTTGAAGCTTGTCAATAGAGTGCCTTCACATAGGAGTCATATTTGGGCATATTTTAGAGTTTATATTCAGAGTTTGGGTCGACTTTCATTAGAGAAGGGATTTCCTTGGGCGGCTGGTTAAATCTATCATTTGGCACGAATTTCAAGAAGTGTGCAGCTATCCTTGCTGCTGCTGTCAGGCCGTACCATAGCTGGAAAGACATCTTCCTTCTTTTGGACAAAAACGCCTTGCTTTGCCAAGCGACTCTACTTCTACTTGGGGCACAATTCAATCTCAAGAATTGGCGTCCATCTTTGGCTGAGGAAAAAGGTTGCATTCCATGTCTATTAATGATTTTCAGTTGTGCGCCTTGCTGCAAGTAATAATCAGGTTTTTCATTTAAGTCTTCAGTTGCTTTTTTGCATTGCATGTACTGCCTTTTATACTGTAATAGTTCAATTGAATTAAAGAAAGCTTTCTCTATACAAGTTCAGAGATTTATTGTTGATTCTAGCTTTCTACGAATTTATTGCATTTTATTTCAAAATCGCACATATTACTCTTATTGCAAAAACCCTCAAAAAAATCAAAAACTACAAAACAAACAAAAATTGCATTCGCAGTCAGAAGTTTTGGGTTGAGAGACACCTGGTCTTTTACAAATCAAATGAATGAGATGAAATAAATGTCATGATGATAGGAAAAGAGCAGATTGAGAAAATGGAGATTTAAAGATCAAAGAACAAAGTCAAATAATAACTAAGGCAATGCTCAAACAATTTCAATACAGTTGAATATGAAAGAGTTTTTAAAATGACATTATTTAGAGGCTGACTAGTAGATACGTGACATTTATTTTAATCCAAGATAGCCGAGCTGTGAAAAAGAAGTTGCTTTTTTTCCAAAATAAAAGCAAATTAAATAAAGAAATTAGCAACGCTGGCCGACCAAGTATGTAGCAAAAGTTATCGACCAAGAAAAGATATTAAATAAGCAATGATTATATTTAAAAGTGGTGATTTATATTAGTTGATAAAGTGCAGCAAATCTGTATTACACAGCGATTCACAATAATTAAATAAAAGACAGCTAATAAGCGAAGTGATCATTATCTTCAATAGGCAGTGACTATGGAGACTTTGGAAAAGACAAAGTCAAAGTCAGATAAAGACAAAATTGAAGAAAAATCACATAAGGCAGAATACGGAAGAAGACGAGATTATTTATGCAGCGATTCATCTATTCATTCAATGTAATGTCCCCATTTTTAGCACTACACTTTCCAATGACTGTTAGCCTATTCCCGAATGCCTGTAGGCTAGTCAGAGGCAGAATTAGAGTTTCCACTTCTGAGGAGGTTTTGAGGTCTTGCATGCGAGAGTTTCTAACACATGTCTTGTGGAGCTTTCCGGGTTTTTGGAGAGCTTCGCGATGGGGTAACATGCATGACAGAATATTGACTTGCGTTCTCGATTGTTTTTGGAGGCTCGCATGTTGGAGTTTTTCAGTTTGGATTCTGGATTCCTTCTGGGTTTTTAGAGTGCTTCGCAGTGGTGTGACATGCAATGGAATCAGAGAACTTTTTCGGACTTACTATTTTTAGTAAGTTGCGACAACTGCTCAAAATGTGGAGAAAATGAGTTTGGAACAACTTACTATTTTTAGCATTATGCTATTTTTAGTAAGTACTATTTCTAGCAGTGCTATTTTTAGTAAGGTTTTTGCAGTTCAGTTCAATGGCTATATTTGGCAGGTCAGTTTGAGCAGTTTGGTTTCCAACACCCTTGGTGCTATTTTTGGCGGTGTTTCAGCAACTTGGTTTTATGGCTATTTCTAGTAGGGCAGTTTGGCAGTTTGGTCTCCAGCATTTGAGCTGATTATTTTGGCAAGTTTGATATTTGATGAAAATAACATTTTAAGTGAAATAATTTTGCTAAGGCTTGGAGGGATAAGTGATTTTAATTAAAAAGGCAATTTTATATGATATTTCACTTTATTATTCTAGACGCCTTATTGTGGAGAAATAAGTTAATTTTTAAGTTTTTCACCTTATTACATTTGTGTGCCTTTTTGAGGAGAAATAAGTGATTTTTATTAAATATTTCACTTAAATCTTTTAGTGAAATATTTGCAAGTTATAAAATATTTCTCTAAGTCTACCTTGGACGCCTTTTGGAGATATATTTGCATTTTATTAAATTATATTTCTTCATATGGGTTGGAAATGAAATGCAAATGAAATTTGGAGAAAAGGTGAAAAGTGAATTTCATTTAGGCACCCTAATTGGAGGGAAAAGAAGAGTTCAATTTGGAGATAGAAAAGCTATAAATAAGAGTGATGGGCTCTTTGTTTTGTATCTAGGAAGAAATTATAATGTTATGCTGCTGAAATGATTTCAGAGTTGGCTTCAAGGAATGCATACCTCCTAGTTCTTGCAACCTTGGTTTCGTGCTTGAAAGACAGCACCTAGCTGAGTTTCAAAGACTGCTTCTCATTCTGAGAGTGCAGATTGAGCTTCACAGTTGGAGATTTTGATGTTTATTTTCAGTTTACAGTTGTTGGTTTTTGTAGTGCTGAAAGTGATTTTTCATCCTAAGTCATTGTACGAATTTTCCATGCTTCTAGGTATTTGATACATCTCTTCTACTATCTAGGGCGCCCCTATTTGCAAGTTTTCATAATTTTTAGTGGAGTCTTGGATTTTATATTGCAGGTCGCCTTCTTGGGAAGCTGTCTTGCCTAGCAAAAGTTAAGAAAATTCATTAAGGAGTTGTTGCAGCTGTTTCTTAGTCACAACTTGGTCGCCATCTACCTAGGAGTTCTTTGCATTTGGTCTCATGTCATTTGGAGTAGTTTTGAGGGAGTTATGAGCATTTTAGTGGTTTTGGGAGTTCCTGGTTTGCATTTTAAGTTGCTGGTTTGTCATAATAAGATTGTAGAAGTTTATCTTTTGGGTTGGGTTTTGTGTGGGTTGAGTCTTTTGATGATAGGAGAGATATAATACCGTTGGGTGAAAATTATGTAATCAACTTTTCAATAGATAACACAACTTGGACTTCAACCACAGCTATGTGAGATATGAATCTCTCCTCTCGGAAAGGGGAGGCGCCCTTCTTACTGCTAACAGAAGCGATAGTAAAACAAACAAATAATTACAAAATGTACACGAAACTTACGGAGTAGGGGGGGTGTGTTACATTCATCCTTCTCTCTTTTTTCAGAGAAGATGTTTACAATGCTTCACCGTTGGAAGTTCACAATTCTTGATAACCTTAAACTAACAACTAGCAGTAATACCAATATCTCTATCTCGTCAAAGCGAAGCGTAGAGATACCAGAAGTGATTAATAATAAACAAATAAAGTAAAAAGGGAAAGCTCACGAAGGCACAAAGTCGTTCCGTAGCTTTTTCAATGTTGGATCTGTGCGATAAAATCAGTTTGTCGCTAGGAAGCACAAAGTCTTCTTAGGACGCAGCAATTTAACAAAGATGAACGACACAAGCACAAAGTCTTGTAGATCATCCAACCAAAGTATCAATGAGCACGAATGATTACAAACACAAAGTCTTGTAGATCCTTCGACAAAAGTATCCAAGAGTATGAATAATTACAAGCACAAAGTCTTGTAGATCATTCAACCAAAACATGCAAGAGCATGAACGATTACAAGCTCAAAGTCTTGTGGTGATCATTCAACCAAATGATAAAACGTGTAGTAAATACAAATGCAATCTAAATAATAAATGTAACACAAAGTTTACATAAACTACTTAGAGTACTTCAGATTCTTCAAGCTAATCACCACCAAATAAAATCAACTCACAAAAGTATTGAATCCAACGCAAAGTTTGGCTTGCAATCCTCTTCTTTATTAATCGAATCTCATTCACAAAGCATGAACGCAAAGTTTCACAAATTTGCTTCAAAAAGGGCAGCACTTCGTTGCAAAACACTAAAGGATAAAATTACAATGAAAATCCCTCACATTATATAGAAAGAGGGATGAGAAAAATTAGGAAAGAGATTGAGAAAATTAAGGAAATTTAGGTGAGCGATTTTAGGAGATCTCACCTAACTTTGACCAAAGTCAAAGTGTAATTTGTTTTCAAAATATTACACTTTTAACTTTGGTGTAATTACAATTTACAAAAAGACATTCTAAAAATGTCGAAAATATTTACAAGATGCATAAAGGGATGCACCTAAAATGCGTGTCTAACACTCTGAGAATATCAGGAGGAAGCTTCCATGTTTCTTTGCATTGGGCTGAAGTCTTCACCCTCCCGTCTCCTCGCATCTAATCCTCATCCTGACCAATCCAGTGTAATCCACAATGGTGTGAATTCTCGGATCGACTTCATGGCGATGAGTGAACTCCCTTTCTTTGCACCTCGCCAAGCATGCATCTTCTCGCTGTCCAATGTGAGCCTTGTATCACAAAATGATGTTCACAAGAAAGCTTTCCGGTGAAGTCCGAACCGCCAATCAAATTCATGATGGCTTCCTTTGAAGATCCGATATTTCTCGCGGGTCGGCAAGAAGATACGATTTTCCTCAAGAAGTTGACCAGGCAACTCTTTGATACCTTTTTCAAGAATGTCGCGATGGCCATCGACATCTTCCTGTACTTGGTGAAGATCTTCTGTAAGAGATTGAACCACTTGAATTCTGTGTTTTAGAGATTCTCTTACCTCAACGAACTTTTCTTTGTCAGGAATTACCCCGACCTCCACCAATTTGCTGAACTTTACCTGTTTCATTTCTGACCATGACAACAAGAATTTTTCCATGTCTCTGCGCTCCTGGGAAAGTACACATTTTTCTTTATCAAGCTCATGGGTGAGCTTGGCCAACAAGGTAGTTTTCTTTCTCATCCGCTACCAATATAATCTTAGATCCGTGTTTAATGATCTTCTTCAACAAAAATCATACAACACTGCTCTTTGAGGGCAAACTTCTCTTGATACCGAGTCTTCAATATTTACCACCGCCGGGTTGTGCATTACTTGGAGAACCCGTAAGTCTCTTTTACAATGCTGGCATAATGCTCTCTGCTTGTACATACATTTAGCTTGTTCTACTTTTATTATTCAAATTTTCCAAAATTAAGATATCCAAAGTGACTTTGCGATCGGCTTTTGCACTTTCTTTATTGGTAACCTTGGTTGCCGGACCTTTGTTGCCGTGGTAGTCTTCCATATTGACATCACCTTCTTCATTTCAGGAAGGCCAATTTCAAAGATATACTTTAGGCCGTACTTATCAACTACCAAATTTTGAGTATATACTTTTTATTTCTTTTTTTCTTCCCTTTGGCTTTTGGAAGAACTATCTCTTCAAGGTCGAGCTCCTCCGGAGAAATCATTTGCTTTTTACGCTTCGACACTTGAGATATTAGCCAAGGGGGAAGAAAAGAAGTGTGAACTTCTGGATTTACTGTCAATTCAGTCGCCATTGCTACTTCTGAAGTTATTGTCACATCTGAACTTATCATAGGTATCGTGACAATCGAAGAAGTGTCTATCATCATTGCTCCTGTAGTTGACACATTGAACTAATCACGCATCGACTCATTCATGAAACGATTGAATTCATTTTCAGAAGTGATATCATACGTTGGCGAGGACAAACTAGGAATGGACGATGGAGGGCTTGACAATATATCAACCGTATGGATGCTTGTCACTGAAGGAGCATCAAGTTGGGTTGATGCTGCAGGGATAGGAGATATCTCGACTGCAGGAATGCATGTGGTAGGAATAGGTGACGAGGGAACAGGAGGTGGAGGAGTTCTTGAATCTGGAGGAGTATGAGGAACATTTGAAGTCACAGGCGATGATGTTATGGGAATTTCCTCAACTACATTCTCAGGAGGAGAAGCAGTTCTTTCTTGATCATGCCCAGGTTCCTGTTGATCACCCTCTTGTCTCTCCGATTCTGGTTCACCTTCAAAATCACCCTCAGATCCTTCTTCAGAATCTTCATCAGACTCTTGCCCGCTTTCAAAAACCTCTTCTGCATCGGAGTCTGCTTCTGTTGAATCTTCATCTTCAGCGGATTGGTCACTTGAAGTTTCTTCTTCATCGGAATCTATCTCCTCTAGATTAGGCTTTTTACCCTTCGAGCGAGATGGATTAGATTCTGTGATTACCGTCTCTGGGACAGACTGAGTATCCTTCTTGCCAACAGTGAACTTGATCCTAGGACCTCTTCGTGAAGAAGTGGGAACGGCCACTGATTTATTTTTGTCGCGGAGTTCTTGCTATTGGCGAGCTTCTGCTTCGGATTCTTCTCCTTCTGAGTTTGTTCTGAAACTTTTCATTGCATAACCATGTTTATGTAACCATTCTTCTGTGTTGTCTAGGATTGGCCTCAACCTTTCTCTCATGCTAGTAACTTCTTTCCTAGACCATTGTATTGCAGGTAACGGCCTTTTAGCAACGCCTTGCTCATCATAGATAGCATTCATGATATCACCTGGATCTTCAAAATCCTCTGGTAGATCAGCAATACCAAGATCTTTGATTTGTTGAACCGTCAATCTGCAATAGTCCATTTTGCTAATGGCTTCTTCATCTCTGCAATTTGCCCAGATGTCCTCAAAACGGTACCTGTGAAGGTGACCCTTTTGCAACTTTTTTCTGACATCTCGGTAATCAAAATCAAACCTATACCTGTAGGTTTTGATGGTCATGATCTACATTTCAGCATAAACAGACTTAGCTTTTTGTGCAGTTTGGATAGTATATCGGCCGATGGTCAGTGGGAACTTGAATCCACGCTTGTGGTTGCTTCTTCGTTCTTTTTGCACTGACATCAACTGGCTCCGTGATGTTTCCATGAGAACCCACTTATCCGAAGGATAACGTGGTAGCATGTAGGGACAACCAATGTAGCATCCTACTCTCAAGTAAGTAAACGTTGGGAATTGAAGAAATATGCATCCAACTTTACTTACCACCTTATAAGCCTCATCAAATACTCTTCTTCTTTCCAGAGCTGGATCAAAATTGAAGAGCAAAGGCGCAAAGAAAGCATCAGTGACCCACCTGAAGTGATGAAAATTTTCCTTCAGCTCCAATTGATAGAAATATCTGTACACAGGCACCATCATTCGATTCCCTTTTGTAGATAGACCTGGGAATTGTCTCATTATAGCCGCCGCGTACACCTGGTAAGAAGTCATGTAGAACTTCAATATAGAAGGAGCATTAATCAACTGCTCGTGTATCTCATCACTGATTTGTTTGCCCCAGTCAATATGCACCTTCTACCTTCTTATGATCCTGATGTATTCATACATCCAATCATGAAAAGTGGATGATTCCGGCAAGCCTTTTACTCTGCTTAGAAATGTGATCATATCTTTGACATCATCTTTGAAGTCACTTCGCAGGAGTCCTTTCAGCCATCTAGAAACAGATGATCTAGGCTTCTTTAACCATTGAGTGTTTATCAACTGTTTAGCTTTATTGGGATCAGCATCAAAGATCTCCTGTGCTTTTGATATAGAAATATCAATATATTTCTCCATATGAGGGACCTTGAAGACAATATCAAAGAAATCAGGGTCGAGTCTCAGAATCTCGTGCCCGGAAGATGTCAGAACCCTGATGGTTCTCAATTCGAAACCCTAACTGATTTTGAGGTTTTTTGCAAGTTTTTGTGTTTTTTTGTATTTTTGAAGGTTTTCCAGACAAAATGAAATGCTGCGATTTTTCTAATAAATGCTAGTAAATTCATATAAATTCAAATGTGCATTGT
>VDFB02170398.1:0-23381 GCA_007258455.2 Sequoia sempervirens | reverse complement strand
CCTCTCCCTCTAGTCTCTATATCTCACTATTACTCTATTTATTTCTCTATATATCCCTCTCCCCCTATCTATTTATATCTCTCTCACACACAATATCTATTTATCTCTCCCTCTCCCTCTCTCTCTCTTTATATATCTCTCACTATTTCTTTATTTCTCTCCCCCTCTCCTTTACTCTCTCATTCTCTTTATATATATCTCTACCCTTCCTCTCTCTTTATATCTTCCTCCCAATTTCTCTCCACCTCTCTCTCTCTCTCCCTTCATCCCTCTATGTCTCTCTATCCTCTCTCTCCCTTTGCTTCCCCTCTCCCTCTCCTCCTATCTTGTTCAATCTCTCTTACCATATCTTTACTCTTTCTCTACCTCCCTCCCTCTCTCTCTTCCTCTCTCTTTATCTTTCTCTATTCTCCCTCTCTCTCTTTCTCTCCCCCTCCCTCTATCTCTTCATATCTCTTTCACCATTTCTTTATGATTTTATCCCTCCCTTTCTCACACTCTCTCTCTCCTTCCCTCCTATTCTTTGTCTCTATCTCTCTATTTATCTCTATTTATCTCTATCTATCTCTATCTCTCTATCCCCCCTCTCTCTTTATCTCTCCTTCTCTCTCCATTCTATCTCCCTCACCCTCTCCCCCTCTATTTCTCTCTTATCTCTCTCTATATCACTCTCTCTATCTCTCTCCCTCTCCCTCTTTAACTATTGTATAGGAGTGAATTTTCACCCCTCTTGTAAATTCCCCTTTTACATCCCTCCACCTTAGAAAATCAAACCCGACTATGAAATTCCACATCACCCATCTACATTGAATCCACTTGGCACCCGTCTTTTGTGTTGGTGGGAGGATTTTTGTTAGGGACACGAGCGTGGTGTGTAAACTTCATCTAGTGTGCTATCATCCCTGACAGATTCTTTCCTCTAAAGTCTACAAGGATGTTATGTTCTCCATTGGGCATGAAGCATAACACCTTTGTGTCCACCAGTCAGACCGAAAACAAATCTTTCCCTCCCATTTTTATCTTCAAATGCCTATCTTTCTCATTCACTTCATCTCTTTTTTCAATTTGGACTCCATTCTACACAAGCTCAATCTTTTGAGCAATACAATCCATCTTTTACACATCTTGTTACATTTTTTCCACCATTGGAGTTACAACTTGGTGTCTTGAGGGACTAATTCTTCATTGTTGTGGTAATGTATACTTTACCAAGCTTGCATCATCTTCTACGTGCTTGAGGGCACCTCGATTGAGAAGGTGATATTTCTTGTTGGGGTTGATGCAAGAAGTTGGGTACACAAAAAACTCAAAAAGTGGAAATGTTTTTGCTGTTTTTCAGAATTTGTCACACTTGGACTGAAAATTTGAGGCACTTCCACAATGAATCTTAAAAAAAGTCAGTACTATGAAATTTAGAATTTTGAATCTAGTTTCCAAATATGTAAATTATTAAAATACCCAGTTTATAGAAATTAAATTTTGATAAAGATCTATAAAAACCACTTTTTAAAAGTCCCTGTTTTTTAACCATACCAAGCAGGTGTACGGACAACACTTTTTGACCCAAATAAAATTATTTTGCTAATTACTTTTAGGAAAAGAGAGCTAACAACATGAAGTTTGGGCTGGATTTTTTTTTGTAATTTTTGGTTGAATATATTTTTTTAATTAATTTTTTATTGGCCTTAATTGATGTTTTTTCAAATCAACGTGTACGGACAACATAATTGGACCTAAACAAAACATTTTTTTACTCTTTTTTTTTTCATTGTGTAGAGAATTGTCTGAAGTTTGGGACCATATAATTTTTTTTACAAGAAACTTAACCAATACAAAGTTATTAAAAAACCAAAAAAAACCTGATCTTTCAAGTTTAAGGCCTAGTTTGCTTAGAAATTAATTAAAAAATAACAAACTTAATCCAATTTTAACAAAAATTATATATCTAGAAAGTAGAAATTGTGTTCTCTAATGGGTTTTAATTTTATAGACTAATTCAGAAAAAAAGTTCATCATCTATGTTGTCAAAGTTGGACATTTTTTTTCAGTTTGTCTTAGTTTTTTAGTTGCAGGTCAAAAGCTAAGGCTCGGATTGCCAAGCCTTTCCCAAGCCTAAAACCGGGGCTAGATTTGGTTTGGGAGATCAACTTTTAAATAACGTGTATGCGTTATAGAAACGCGTACGCATTATTTAAATGAAACGCGTACGCGTTTCATAACGCATACGCGTTATGTTTTGCCCGTTGGCAGAAAGCAACGCGTACGCGTTTTAAAAATATAATGCGTACGCGTTTCATAACGCATACCCGTTTCATAACGCGTACGTGTTTCATAACGCGTACGCGTTTGTATAATAGCCATTTTTTCCTAATTTGAAAAATACAGTTAAAACACGATTTTCCTGCAACATTCTTTTTCTGCAGTACGGACCGAAAGTGTCATTTTCTGCATTTTTTATTGCAAATTTGTCTTGTGCAGGGCATATTCTATTCAAATTGTAAAAAGAGTAAAAGTGCAAGTTAAATTTTCTGAAGTGGAATCAAGTGCAAGAACTTTTTACAAGAAGATTTGGAAAAAGTGAATTTTTGGATGTACTCATGATGATTTTGTACTTCAGAGTTTATAGAAAAAATAATCTTCATAGTATATAGTTTTATTTGAATATTTGAAGGAGGTGGCAATTTTAAAATAGGTTTCTTGAATTATTGTTTTTGTCATCAAAGAGGGTTTGGTAACCATGGGTGATAAGAAAAGACAAAGAAAAAGATGTAGGAAGGTAATGACACCCGAAGAAATTCAAGCAAATAAAGATAAGGAGGTAAAAAGACAAAGGGAAAGGAGACAAAGGATTCATCAAATGAAAGATTTGGAAGCATCTAGTTCTAAGAATGTCGAAGAGGAAGCCATGAATGATGAAATCAATGTAGATGATGCAAATGTGGAGATGGTGAATATGGAAGAAAATGCAACTATGGAGACAAACCCAAATGTGCCTTCAACTTCAACTTTGAATGATATGCAAATAACTTCGGGTGTGTCTTCAAATCCACCTCCCAATGATATGGAAAATGTGCCTATTCAAACAATCTATCCAGGTATGTCTTCAAACCCAAGTTTTTATAATATTGATATTGCTTGTTTAGAAGAAGCTGGATACACAATTGATGAGATTAATAATACTAGGGTTGAAACAATACAGAAACAAGAAAATGATGAAATTATATCTTATGAGAATGTAAATGAGAATGAAATCCCTAATATTGATGAAAATGAGAATGAAATCCCTTTTACATTTGAAAATGAAAATGAAACCCCTTGTGTGAATGAAAATGAAACTCCATCTATGGATGAAGGTGAAAATGTTTTTTTAACAATTGAAACAAATGTGTTAAATAACCTTCGTGGTAAAGTTTCTTCAAGACAAATTAGAAATTATGGAAATAAAATATATAAAATGTTTTTTTATAGAAAGAAATTAGGATTCCAATGTCAACTCATGGTGCAATTGATGAGAATGTTTAAAATGAGAAAAGTGATGAAAAAATTAGGTGTTTTTGTAAAACCAAAAAAGAAAGATGATTCAGTAGAACAAGTCATATCTAGTGTTGCTAATGCTATTGATGTTATTGGTAAGAAAAGTCGATCAAAAGATAAGAATGCGGCTCGCCGTGCAATAACAACTGCTCTAGTTGATAAAACAGCTTCCAATAAAAGAATGTTAAGTAAGATTAGTAAATGTATAAACTTAAATCCTAGAACTTTGATAAGAGCTGCTAAAAGAAGAGAAAGTATTGAAAAAGATCCTATTAATCAATGTTGGAGTTTTAGTGGTAGACTCCCAAGATCAGACATGAAATTAACTAATGAAATTAAATCTTTAATCGAAAATTTTTGGTATGATAATACAAGAGTATCACCTAACATTAGAGATGTCTTAAAATTAAGGGTGGGTTCCAAAATTCGTGAACCTCATCCAAAGCATCTCTTAGATATGACTCAAACTGAATTATATAAAAAAAATTTAGATGCTTCAATCTTACCATTGAATATTAGCATAAGTCAAAGATCATTTGAAAAGTGTAAACCTTGGTATGTTAGAATTAATAAGCAACGAATCTCTTGTTGTTGTAAGACTCATGTACAATTTCATTATTATTATGATATATTTCGATATATACGATGCACTTTGCATGCTAACCAAATTATGCAGGACATTTGTGGTATTACTATGCCACCTGAAAGAATCAAAGATTTTATAGCAGGTTTGTTTTGTAATCCCTCTTTAAATGGAAACTCATTTTTTTTAAAGGATGCATTTCTGGAGAATGCGATAGATGTGGTAACTTTTCATTATTAGGAGAATGTATGCATGAAAGTAGTTTAGATGAATTTGGAAAACAATTAGTGGATGTAAAAAAATTTAAAAATATTGAGTATTCTTTAAAAGATGGTAAAATTGGAAGACGTGTTGAGCTAATTGTGGAAAAAGTTAGTGTGCATACTTTTATTACTGAATTTAAAGATAAGTTTGTACCTAAATATGTTCAACACTCTCAGAATGCTCATTGGCTTGATAATCAATTTCGTTTATGTAAAAACACATTTCCAATTGGAACTATATTGTCAATTGTTGATTTTGCTGAAAATTATACTCTTGCTCCACAAGAAGAAATCCAATCACAATATTATAATTCAGTGCAAGTAGCTATATTTGTTCACATTGTTTATAGACATGCTGAAGATAGTACAGAAGATAATAGAATTTTTTGAAAGAGTACCATTTTTATGTAAGTGATAATCGATTACATTCATCTGAGTTTGTACAATATTGTTTTGATATATTTAATAAAAATTTAAAAGAGAGAGGAATTCAAATGCTAGAACATCTCATATGGTCAGATAATTGCACGGGTCAATTCAAAAATGCTAGAATGTTTTATTGGCTATGTAGAGTTCATAAGGAAAATAATATCCAACACATATGGAGTTTTTTTGAAGCTGGTCATGGTAAGGGAGAACACGATGGAGCAGGTGCATGTGTAAAAAGAGCTCTTGCTAGAGAGCAACTAAAATTTGAGGATGCTGCAAAATTTAGAAATGCACGTGCAATTGTAGATTGGTGCAATACCAAATTATCTACAAGAACAAGTGAGAAATCAATAATTCGACGCTTCTTTTGGTTAGTTGAAGAAAATGATATTTTTTCTCGACAGGATTGTGAAACAATTAATGGAAGTGCAAAATGGCATTCATTTAAGAGTTCGAATGCAAACACATGGACAATATGGACAAGGGAGTTGGCATGCTATTGTCAATTTTGTATTGTAGGTGATTGGCAGGCATGTGAAAATATGGAATGGGTCGAACAATGGCAACAAAGAGCTTTAACGCCTACATTGACACATGTTCAACATGAAATGACAATTGAAGATAATCAAGTGTTCGCATCAGATGATTATGATCGTGTTTCAGATCTTGTACAAGAAGGTACATTATTTATTGAGTTGAATTTTTTATGTATGCATGTTTATATGAGTTAAATATAAGTCACTTTTTATTGAATTTTGTATTTATTTTTGTAGGACATGTGTATGCTGTTGTTGCACCTCAAGGGAATGAAGAGCAGACAGAGTACTGGTTGGCTAGATGTGTTGAGAGAAAACATAAGTTGGTACATACTAGAGTAGATGATGACAACTTTGAGTATCCAACTGGTTCAGTGGTTGTTGTTGGCACCTGGCTTCGAAAATATTTGATGAGAAAGAATGGCTTGCCTGCATTTGAAGATTATGAAAGACACAAGAAAATTATGCATTATTCACATTTGATTTTGGCAACCAATATAAAACTAGTTAGATATCAAGGGAGGCCTGCTAATAAAGTTTTATGGACAATTTCAATGGATGATCACGAGACAATCATAGATGCATTAAAAAAAGAGAGGATGCAGATGGTACAATAGAGTAAATAAATATTGGTAAGCATATCTAGTCGTATATATATTTAATTGATATATATATATATATATTTGTCTTTAATCATTTCCTAATTAAAGTTTTATATCATTTTTTGTTTCAGGTCTCCCAAAATTAGATGCTTTACAAAAAAGAGAGGAGATGCACATATATTACAATGGAATTTCAATCTAGAGACAGGTAACTATATATAGTTCTAGATACATTTAATTGATACTTTATAATTGATTTCATATCCCCTTAAGCCATTCTCTTAAAACCCCTTAAGTCATCCTCTTATGTACCATTAATCCATCCTTTTGCAGCCCCTTAAGTCATTCTATCAACTACCATTAATCCATCCTCTTAGGACCCCATAATCCATACCCTCATATATCTACCCTTAATTTGTCCACTTGCATCCACTTAAGTCACTCACTCAACACCTCTTAATTCATCCTCTTAGGACCCCTCAATCAATATCCTCATATATCTACCCTTAATCCATCCACTTGCATCCCCTTAAGTCACTCTCTCAACACCCCTTAATCCACTTTAACTCATTTTAGGGTTTAGGGTTTATGGTTTAACTCATTCTATCAACTCCCCTTAATCCACCCTCTTGCATCACTTTAACTTATTCTCTCAACTCCCCTTAATCCACCCTCTTACATCACTTTAAATCATTTTAGGGTTTAGGGTTTAACTCATTCTATCAACTCACCTTAATCCACCCTCTTGCATCCCCTTAATCCACCCTCTTATGTAAGTTTAACTCATTTTAGGGTTTAGGGTTTAGGGTTTAACTCATTCTATCAACTCCCCTTAATCCACTCTCTTGCATCCCCTTAATCCACCCTCTTATGTAAGTTTAACTCATTTTAGGGTTTAGGGTTTAGGGTTTAACTCATTCTATCAACTCCCCTTAATCCACCCTCTTGCATCCCCTTAATCCACCCTCTTATGTCACTTTAACTCATTTTAGGGTTTAGGGTTTAGGGTTTAACTCATTCTATCAACTCCCCTTAATCCACCCTCTTGCATCCCCTTAATCCACCCTCTTATGTAAGTTTAACTCATTTTAGGGTTTAGGGTTTAGGGTTTAACTCATTCTATCAACTCCCCCTTAATCCAATTCTCTGCATCCCCTCTTAATCCACCCTCTATGTAAGTTTTCTTAACTCATTTCCAGGGGTTTAGGCTTCAGTGGCTTTAACTCATTCTATCAACTCCCCTTAATCCAATTCTCTTTGCATCACTTTAACTGCTCATTTTAGGTTTAGGTTTAGGTTTTAACTCATTCTATCAACTCCCCTTAATCCACCCTCTGCATCCCCTTAACCACCCTCTTATGTAAGTTTAACTCATTTTAGGTTTAGGCCTAGGGTTTAACCTATCTCTATCAACTCCTTAATCCACCTCTCAGATCCCCTTAATCCACCCTCTGCATCACTTTAACTCATTCTATCAACTCTTAATCCACCCTCTTGCATCACTTTTTAACTCATTCTCTCAACTCCCCTTAATCCAATTCTCTATATCACTTTTAACTCAGATATCAACTCCCCTTAATCCACCTCTTACATCACTTTTTAAATCATTTTATCAACTCCCCTTTAATCTAGCCTCTCAGATCCCTCTTAATCCACTTCTTACGTCACTTTTAACTCATTTTATGAACTCCTTAATCCACCCTCTGTATCCCTTCAACTCATTCTATCAGTTCCCTCTTAATCTACCCTCTTGCATCCCCTTTTAATCCACTCTCTTACATCCTTTCAACTCATTCTCTCAACTCCCCCTTAATCCACCCTCTTACATCATTTTAACTCATTTTATCAACTCCCCTTAATCCACTCTCTTACGTCGCTTTAACTCATTTTATGAACTCCCCTTAATCCACCCTTTTGCATCCCTTCAACTCATTCTATCAGCTCCCCTTAATCTACCTTCTTGCATCCCTTTAATCCACTCTCTTACATCCTTTCAACTCATTCTCTCAACTCCCCCTTAATCCACCCCCTTACATCACTTTAACTCATTTTTATCAACTCTTAATCCACTTCTCTTACGCCGCTTTTAACTCATTTTATGAACTCCCTTAATCCACCTCAGATCTCAACTCATTCTATTAGCTCCTTAATCTACCCTCTTGCATCCCCTCTTAATCCACTCTCTTAAGATCCTTTTCAACTTCATTCTTTCTCAACTCCCCTTTAATCCACCCCTCTTACATCACTTTTAACTCATTTTGTATCAACTCCTTTTAATCCACCTCTCAGATCCCCTTAATCCACTCTCTTACATCTTTTAACTCATTTTTATGAACTCCCCTTAATCCAATTCTCTTGCATCCCTTCAACTCATTCTATCGCCTCCCCTTAATCTACCCTCTTGTATCCCCTTAATCCACTCTCTCCAAGCATCCTTCAACTCATTCTCTCAACTCCCCTTAATCCACCTCTTACATCACTTTAACTCATTTTTATCAACTCCCTTTAATCCACCTCTTTCATCCCTTAATCCAACTCTTAGGTCCCCTTTAATCTACTCATATAGTTATACATTAAACTTCTTGATGTACATTATATATGTTTGTTCGATGTCACTTTTTAAATATCTTATTCAAATTGTATAGATTATACATATTTCATGTGTCTTCTATTTACCACATTTTATATAATTATTCAATTGTATAGATTATACATTAAATATACATACAAGGAGATGGTTTTTTGTTTATTGATTTAAATATTTGCTATGTAATTGGAAAATAGTTAGAATTACTTGCCCTTAATTTATTATGAATATGATTTAAGAAACTATTTAAGGAATGTTTTAATTTGTCACCTAACCATCTGATAAGTTATATATATATGAAATTTGATTCTAGATAAGAATTATTATATAGTGCATGTATTACTTGACAATTTGATAAAAGATAAATATATAGATATGTATATAAATGCATATAATTATGAAAATGAACATAACATGATCTCATAATTGACTGCATATATAATCATCATATTAAAGTCAACTGATATAAATAAACACACATATATGATAATAACATGTTCAAAATAAAACTAGAGATCTACATAGTCCATAAAATTTATATGTCAAGTCCAACACATATATTGAAATGAAACTAGAGGTTTGTAGTCCATAAAATATAAAACTATCTAACTCTCAGGCTGATCGGTCAAATCAAGTCTCCTCTTTGTTCCACGTTGACTAGATGTACCTGCATCATGTTGTAAAAGAGTTCAAGAAACTCGAAATTAGATTTAAATTTATTTAGAAATTTTGATATAATTAAACATATTTAAAATTGAAAATATAAACTTTTAGATAAAAAAAACTAATTAAATATCGACTAAATATAGTAAAAATGATTTCTAGTATGCATAAATTACCATATGGTCATGTGAATCAACTGGCACATTTTCTTCAACAGGTAACATAACTGTCAGTTGAGAAGATGCAAATGCCTGATCCACTACATCCTGCATATTCATATAAAGCAAACAATATGTGAAAACCTTGAATATATATATATATAAAATGTTCGTAAAAATTGTATATGAGATTTAAAGTAAAGTTTACAACCTCGAATGATATGACCTCATGATCACGCACCTGAGATTGCCCATGAATAGATGTCAATGATGTCTCAGGTGTGCGGCCCGCCATGGTTATCTCATCAAATCCCTACATATAGATGTACAACAGTTCATATAGATCATTCACACATGTGTATATAAATGTAAAAATTAAATTAGATCTATGATGTGTATTTAATTTAAACTTAACAAACTTTTGAAAGCACGCACCTGAGCTGATGATGTCTCAGGAGCGCTCACCACTGTAACTTGTGGCTCGTCAATACTAGGAATAGTATGACTTCCCTGCATCTAGATATAATATATCAATTCACACATGTGTACAAATTCAAATTAAATTATATATATATATATATATATGGACACACAAATTATTTAATATATTTTGGTTCAAGTACCTGTTGAAAAGGTGAGCCCAAATCTACAGCACTCGACATATACACACGATGATGATATTGAGTTTCGGGCATCACGTCATCATGTGTCTATACACCAAACACAAAATTATTGAATTAATATTATATTATATATATAGTTTGATGTTATTATTTACATGAATTTTTTACATTTCAAGCTTGAATTAAATTTAAGTTCAAAAGATGAACATACCTGTGTGGGACGATCCTCAGAATATAGTAAATTTAGGTATGATCCCGCCCCAGATGCATGTGCCTCACCTGAAGTGGATGTCTGAGTATCCCTATAGCCCGAGCCTCCATGCTCTGTATTGGCCACTTCAGTGGCCGCGTGTGTAGTCTGCTGAGTGAGATGTCCTGAAAGTGAACTCAATGCTCCTAGTGTAGATAACATGGTTTGCTGCTGAAATGCAGCGGGAATACCAGGAGAAGGAGGAGGAACAAGAGGCGCAACTGGAGCACGTCGCTGAGGATCGACACGTGCTCCTAGTCTATGTTGGGGCATGCCACGCCCAGCTCCCTGAAATGACCTCATATCAAAATAGTTGGGTTTTTTACCCAACTCAAACTCAGCCCATAACTTTCTCAAAAAATATAAGGGCACCTCACTGTTGCCATGTGGTGGAGTATCAAACACCATCCACCATCTCTCCCAAAAATTTGCAGCTATCTGCGGGTGCCTACACCATAAAATTGAAATTCTTTTTTTTGTGGGTGGTATTGGTTCGTTTGTTTGGGGGTTCACAAAATATTGGCACATAGCTTGTTTAGTGATTTTTAGGTCATTGATTTCTTTATATGACAGCCCATCTGCATAGAATTGTCTCCTCTCTTCTCTCCATTGATGGAACCTATCTAGGTCCGCATCGATAGATCAAACAGAATCGACAATAGTTTGCATTGTAGATGCAAACCGTGCGAGATGTGGAGGGATTCTAGTCTCATTTTTTATGAGATCTATGTTCCCTTGAATCACAACTAAGTTGGCTCGAATATTGTCTCTTAGTTGATTTTGGTCAAATGGAGGAGGGGGTGGGGGTTCAGGTGGTGGAGAATGCGGAGGTGAGTGAGGCATATCCTCATGTGGTGGGGTGGCGTGTGCACCAGGATCTATAGGAATTTCTGGATTAGGCATGAAATCCTCTAAAGTGAAAAGTGGATCCATGGACGAGAAATGATATGGCAACTGCATGTTAAACAATTAAAAAAGATATATCAACAAACTAATTAAATAATGCACACAATTTCAAAGTTATTTAAAAATCACATTGAACATGCACAAATTGAAAATATTTTTCATTTATAACATTAAAATTCAATTTATAACGTTAAAAAATCATAGCATTAAAAATTCATATTATAAATGAGAGTTGAATAGAAACCGATAGTCACTTAAGAACTATAAATGAGAGTTGAATAAAAACAGAAGGTTAGTAGAACAAGTGATGAAAAATATTGAAAATCATTGAAGACAATTCATAAATCAATCATGAGAAATTCCATATAGGGATAGTAATTAAGATACATTGAATTATTATCCAAGTGACTCCTACAATACCTATTTTTTATAAGTTTTAAGTGTCTCTCTTGGAACCTATGGTTTGTAATTCGTGTACAAATTAGAGTTAGGGTTGGGGTTAGGGTTAGGGATAAGTTTAGGGTTAGGCTTAAGATTGGAGTTAGGGTTAGGGTTATAGATAATTAGGGTTAGGGATAAGGTGAGGGTTAGGCTTAATATTGGGGTTAGGGTTAGGGTTAGAGTTAGAATTAGGGTTAGGTTTGGGTTAAAATTAGAGTTATTTTTTGGGCATAGGTTTAGGGTTATGGTTAGGAAAAGGGTAAAAATTAGAGTTACGATTGGGGTTAAGGTTAAAACATGAGTTAGGGTTGAGGATAGGGTTCAGGTTAGGGTAAGAGTAAGAACTAGAGTTAGTTTTGGGGTTAGGGTTATGGTTAAGGTTAGAGCTAGGGTTAAAATTATGGTTAGGGTTAAGGTTAGAGATAAAATTACATGGTTAAGGTTAGGGTTATGATTAGAGATTGAGTTAGGGTTAGGGTTAGTGTTTGGGTTAAAATTAGATTAAGGGTTATGGATAGGGTAACAATAAGAATTGGAGTTATGGTGGGGATTAGGGTTATGGTGAAGGTTAGTGTTAGGGTTAAGATTAGGGTTTGGGTTAAGCTTAGAGATAGAATTAGGGTTAGGGTTAGGGTTATGGGGTTGAGGGTGAAGTAAGTCTCTAATTTCTCCAACTGGGCAGGTGAGAAAAATCTTGTCACTACAATCAAACTTAGGTGTATAAAGTTTTTTATCTTACTTTTTATCTCCCTATTCTTCACTTTCTATATTCCTTGCTCATTTCTTGTAGATGGAACTTCTTACCATATTGAAACATTTTTCAAAAGATAAGGCTTCTCTCATATATTTTCATTGATTCAAATATTTTTCTATTAATCTATATTGTTTCTCCTTAATAGATTATTCCTAAGGGATGAGGGGAATGGTTTCAAATTCTTCTTCATCTTCCTATAAAACATGGGGTTTTAGGAATTCAAAAGGGTGTCACATGTTGCTCTACTATTTTTTTTTGTTGATTTTTCCCTCCTTTTGGGATTTTTTATGATTAAATATTCAACCAACTTCCTAGAATTAGCCCATTTGACTCCTTTAGCCTTGATTTAGAATTTGAAAATTCTTTTAGAATTCCTCTTTTTCTCCTTACCCTTTTTTTCAATAAAATTTTATGATACCTAAAATATTTCTTATTTCTCATTGGACTTACAAAAATAAAATAGGGAAATGACTATAATATTTAAGTACATGTTATGAGTGCCCTAGTTATGGGGCCACTAGTGTTATATAATAAAGAATGTAATTTTAAAGTGGCATTGATAAAAAGGTTTGTACATGTAGGTTTATTTTGGAGCTTGTAAAAAGGAAAGAAATTAAAAGATAGCTATTTAATTAAATCCTAAGATTGAGAGTGGTATTCTTGTTTATCCATTAATTTTACTTGAATAGATTGGACACCATATTTTCCTATCACTAGAGATTAGAGGAGGGAACCCCATTTATTTCCATATATAGTTAATGGATGAAAATTCATAAATCAATCATGAGAAATTCCATATAGGGATAGTAAAAGATACATTGAATTATTATCCAAGTGACTCCTACAATACCTATTTTTTTATAAGTTTTAAGTGTCTCTCTTGGAACCTATGGTTTGTAATTCATGTACAAATTAGAGTTAGGGTTGGGGTTAGGGTTAGGGATAAGTTTAGGGTTAGGCTTAAGATTGGAGTTAGGGTTAGGGTTATAGATAATTAGGGTTAGGGTTAGGGTTAGGGATAAGGTGAGGGTTAGGCTTAATATTGGGGTTAAGGTTAGGGTTAGAGTTAGAATTAGGGTTAGGTTTGGGTTAAAATTAGAGTTATTTTTTGGGCATAGGTTTAGGGTTATGGTTAGGAAAAGGGTAAAAATTAGAGTTACGATTGGGGTTAAGGTTAAAACATGAGTTAGGGTTGAGGATAGGGTTCAGGTTAGGGTAAGAGTAAGAACTAGAGTTAGTTTTGGGGTTAGGGTTATGGCTAAGGTTAGAGCTAGGGTTAAAATTATGGTTAGGGTTAAGGTTAGAGATAAAATTATGGTTAAGGTTAGGGTTATGATTAGAGATTGAGTTAGGGTTACGGTTAGTGTTTGGGTTAAAATTAGATTAAGGGTTATGGATAGGGTAACAATAAGAATTGGAGTTATGGTGGGGATTAGGGTTATGGTGAAAATTAGTGTTAGGGTTAAGATTAGGGTTTGGGTTAAGATTAGAGATAGAATTAGGGTTAGGGTTAGGGTTATGGGGTTGAGGGTGAAGTAAGTCTCTAATTTCTCCAACTGGGCCTGAGAAAAATCTTGTCACTACAATCAAACTTAGGTGCATAAAGTTTTTTAGCTTACTTTTTATCTCCCTATTCTTCACTTTCTATATTCCTTGCTCATTTCTTGTAGATGGAACTTCTTACCATATTGAAACATTTTTCAAAAGATAAGGCTTCTCTCATATATTTTCATTGATTCAAATATTTTTCTATTAATCTATATTGTTTCTCCTTAATAGATTATTCCTAAGGGATGAGGGGAATGGTTTCAAATTCTTCTTCATCTTCCTATAAAACATGGGGTTTTAGGAATTCAAAAGGGTGTCACATGTTGCTCTACTTTTTTGTTGTTGTTGATTTTTCCCTCCTTTTGGGATTTTTTATGATTAAATATTCAACCAACTTCCTAGAATTAGCCCATTTGACTCCTTTAGCCTTGATTTAGAATTTGAAAATTCTTTTAGAATTCCTCTTTTTCTCCTTACCCTTTTTTCAATAAAATTTTATGATACCTAAAATATTTCTTATTTCTCATTGGACTTACAAAAATAAAATAGGGAAATGACTATAATATTTAAGTACATGTTATGAGTGCCCTAGTTATGGGGCCACTAGTGTTATATAATAAAGAATGTAATTTTAAAGTGGCATTGATAAAAAGATTTGTACATGTAGGTTTATTTTGGAGCTTGTAAAAAGGAAAGAAATTAAAAGATAGCTATTTAATTAAATCCTAAGATTGAGAGTGGTATTCTTGTTTATCCATTAATTTTACTTGAATAGATTGGACACCATATTTTCCTATCACTAGAGATTAGAGGAGGGAACCCCATTTATTTCAATATATAGTTAATGGATGAAAATTCATAAATCAATCATGAGAAATTCCATATAGGGATAGTAATTAAGATACATTGAATTATTATCCAAGTGACTCCTACAATACCTATTTTTTATAAGTTTTAAGTGTCTCTCTTGGAACCTATGGTTTGTAATTCGTGTACAAATTAGAGTTAGGGTTGGGGTTAGGGTTAGGGATAAGTTTAGGGTTAGGCTTAAGATTGGAGTTAGGGTTAGGGTTATAGATAATTAGGGTTAGGGATAAGGTGAGGGTTAGGCTTAATATTGGGGTTAGGGGTAGGGTTAGAGTTAGAGTTAGAATTAGGGTTAGGTTTGGGTTAAAATTAGAGTTATTTTTTGGGCATAGGTTTAGGGTTATGGTTAGGAAAAGGGTAAAAATTAGAGTTACGATTGGGGTTAAGGTTAAAACATGAGTTAGGGTTGAGGATAGGGTTCAGGTTAGGGTAAGAGTAAGAACTAGAGTTAGTTTTGGGGTTAGGGTTATGGTTAAGGTTAGAGCTAGGGTTAAAATTATGGTTAGGGTTAAGGTTAGAGATAAAATTGTATTAGGGTTTCTAATTTTAGCTCACCTAAGGGGAGAGAGGTTTCTAAGAGGTTTCTAGTTTTACGTTTTAGGGTTTAGATTTCTAAGTTATGTCCAATTTAGGTTTAGATAAAATATAGTTTTCAATTTATAATTTAACATTATTTATTTTTTAAATACAATTTAAAACTATTAAAAATTGAAATAAAATGCATTAAACAAAAAAAAACTTAAATACTAATTTAAAAACAAAAAACAAGATACAAAGCAAAAAAGGGCAAAAATCAACTAACCTGTAGGTCTCAAAGGTCAAGTGTGTTGACAAGAGGAGCGAGCAATAGCCTCTAAACGCGTACGCGCTCTTGCTTGACTTCTCTTGGTTCGCCAGAAATAGTGGATAAAATGAAAAGCCAGTAGTTTATTTAAAAAAAAAATATTTTTCAATAACGCGTACGCGTTTAAAACACGTATGCGTTAGTAATGCGTACGCGTTATGAAAATACGTGGTCATTTATGCTTGGCGTCTGGCGTTCATAATCGCATTACCGCGTTTAATTTCATGCTTGTTCGGCGATACGCGTGGATTTAGGTTCGGGTACCCGTTACGTAACGCGTACGCATTTTTTTAAAACGCGTACGCGTTTTGTGCGAAATTTTTTTTGTTGCCCGAAATTTCCCCTCTTCGTGTACTCAACTTCTTGCTTTTACCCTAAATTATTGAATAAAAGGTGTGACTCTTAGTGTGGGCCTACAATAGACTCAACTACTAATACCATCTACCATGTGAGGGATACCTAGGGCAAGTGATGTTGCATGAAATTTCCTTACTAAGGATGGCCAAAGGCTTCACCCAAGGTTATCTCTATCTCAACACACAAAAGTACATTATGAGTAGCTTCAAGAGGAAATTTTCTTCCCTTGCACCAAACTAATAGACTAGAAGTTCTAAGACTACTATTTATAAGATGTCTATGGGAAATCCATGAACTAAGGGTCCATCTACATGCATGAAAATAGGAGGGTTATCCTAGTCTCTTCACTTCATGAGTCTTGATAGACCAAGGGTATCGGTTCAATCTACTAGATATGATGATTACTCATTTTTGAGGTATAAATTTTGGTCTCCCCCCTTTGTATACCCTCTTGGAAAACCTAGTTGAGGTCATACTTGTTAGGAATAGGTGTTGTACACCTTGCATAACATGGATTATTTTAATTATATAAAATAAATAAATATTTAGTTGTACTTAAGCTAGGAGATGAGTTTAACTCTATTAGATGTTTATTTGGGGCCACTTGAAATGTTGTATGTAACATTGGGGTAGTTATTTTATGTGTGGAATACATAGAATAATTAATTGGGAAAAAAATTAATAATACGATAACTTAGTATCAAAAAGTAAATGAGGGTTCAATAGTTTTTTGTTCTCATGGTTTTGAGGTACATGTTTTTACCTTATTGTGCCATAGAAAAATGGCCCCTTGTCATTTTCATAGTCTTTTAGGCCTTTCCTCTTGATGCTTGGTCCATTTTGATTTGATTTAATGCTTACAATGTGGCTTAAACATTCACATTAGGTCCTTAAAATTCAAATTATGACGTCTTGTGAAGGTGTTGTGAAGTGTTGTAAAACATTTCTACACTTTTTTAGACTCTATTCATTACAATTCACCTAAAGATCACCTTTTTATTCATCATCAAGTCCTATTTTGAAGTGTTGTAAAGTCTTGTAACAAGATTTCATGCTTTTCTAGGCATAATTTCACTATTTACACCTTTCTTATGTTTTATTTGGCCCTTTATGCCCTTATAAGGCTTAATTAAGTGTGTTTTTGAATGTAAACCCAACAAAAAACATTAAATGTGACTTAATTCCCGACACCCACATTCAAGTCCAAGGTGGGACCCATTCGCCCTGGGTGGCGAATGAGTCCCTCTTGGCTCCAAATTCAAAATATTTCAAATTTTCTTTCAAGTTTTTATTTAAAATCATCTTATGTCAGCCTATGATGAGGTATCATCGGGTTACTAAGGCACAAGTGTGTATAAATATGTGATTTTCTCCTCATTTTAGATCCCCCCAATTCATCCCATTCACTCATTCATTGAAGCAATTCAAGCATTCAACTAGCATTTGAGCACTTTGCATCATCAAATCGAGCACAATCAAGCATTCAAGGTAACCATTGATACATATTTAGGTTTTCTTCAACAAGGGTTTGGTAAGTTGATAGCATTTTCATGTGTCCCAGTTTATCTTTCTCTTTCATTTTCATCATTTTATTAAAGGGTTTGATTATCAAAGTGGAAGTTTGACCAAAGGAAAATCCTTTGCCCTAAACCTTAACCATTTTCCCCCTTTGTGCATGTGTTATGTATGCAGATTTGTCAAGAATTTAGGTTTTGAAAAGTGGAAAAGAAGTCAACAAAGTGTTTCAAGTCAATCATAACCTATTTCAAGCTTGGGGAAGACATTCTGTCCATTTTCTACAGGATTAACTTCGTCAACCCGAAAAGTAGACAATATTAGATCTGGTCTTGCAGAATTGTCCCCTGATTTCTCAAAATTTTGGGAGAGGACTGATTCACCATCAGTGGAAAATGAGTCCCACCTTAAGGCTGGAAATCTATATTTTGTCAAATTCTGGATCTTGACACTCAGAAACCAGTTTCTGACAGTTTTCATCAAAAGCAGGATTGATTTGCCATCAATGGCGAATGAGTCCCACTAGTGATTTTTTGTGATCTCAGTCAACATTTAGAATATTCCAGATTCTCCATTCTTTTCCCAGGTGCACTTTGAATCAGCATTCTTCTATTCTATTTTGCATTTGTTCATTCTTAGTCCATGTTTGCAAACATCATTGTGTTTTCCAACATTGCATAATTCTTAGGTTTTTCATTTATAATTAGTCAAAAAGTTCATTTAGTCGGCCCACGGCCCACACACGCTATACTACATCAGAGGGAATCCAGCTAGATCTTTTGGCCCTTCTTTCTCCTTTTAGGTGAAAAACCCTAGAAGTGCTAGGAAGGATTAGGGTGCCAAAAATCTACAGTTCATTTTGGTGAACCTGCATATTCAACATATTAGCTTTCTAATTTCCATTGAATATTGCATCCTAGATTTTCTTTGCATCAACATTCAATTAGGGTATTATCTTGTTTTGCATCTTAGGGTTTCTCATATTGCATTAGTGAAAGACTCATTTAGATTTCATTTTTGCATTACATATCATTAAATTTTTTGAAAATTTACATCTGAATTCTTAATTGGCATCTGAAAATCACTAGAATCACTTTAATTTTTTTGAAAAACATACAAAAATCTCAAAGTTGGACTCATTCACCACCCTGGGTGAATCAGTCCACCTAGACATTTCATATTGCATTTTCAGGCATTTTTTTGGGGTAACTCCTACTTTGTTCTCTACCTGCTATTTCCTCGCTTCTGTTTCTGGTAGAATTCCCCCATTTGCATTACATTGCATTTACATTCACCCCGGCCCCAGTGGTACTTGCATGAGTGTTTGCGCCCCATTGACAATACTCTTTAGTAGATGAAGTTCTAGACTCATGGCTTCCTACAATAGCACTTTCTATTTATCCTACTCCTAGTATGGACAATGGTGCATTAGGAATTGATCATACCACTTCTATGCCTTCCCCTTTCCATCCAATGAATGTTGACACACAAAAAAATTCCCTTCCGCAAGACAAGGTCATTAGTATTCATGAAGATTTTGCACATTTACAACAAGACTCATCTCTTGAAAACATTTCCTCCACTGCCATACCTGCAATAGAAAACCCACCACGGATTAGGTGTAGATGTCTAAATTTGGACACTTAATTTATCCAAATTCTATCCCTTTAATTAACATCCTAAGTTCTTTAATCCCTAAGGCATTTAATCAATAATACCTTATCTCTTTAATCCTCCTTCCATCAATTGAATTAAATAAATATTCCATTTATTTTAATTCCCTTCATGTCACATCCTCCATCATTTTTATCTTATCTTAATCCTTCTTCTAATCCTATCATTAGGATGTGCACATGCCTAATCCTTGATTAGGAGGTGTCACATCCTCCAACTTTTGCAAGTTGGCCTCTAATCTCTCTTAGCCACCTAACCATTCTCTAATCCTTCACTAACTAGCCTAATCAACCTCTCAAGGAATTTTTAATTCCTTTTATCCTTCCAAGGAATATTAAATTTCTTTTCTCTTCCCCATGTCCTTTATGACATGTGTCCTTAGTCAACCCTATTAAATGCTTTTCTTTTTTGACAAGGCATCTCCCTTCCCTATGTGAATTTTTAATTCACCTTTTTTATCCTATATATAATCTTAAAAGGAATTTTTTAATTCCTTCACTTCTCCCCACATGTCCTTTTTTACTTATTCTTTATTCTTTCCTGTCTCCCCTTATTAAGAATATTTCCAGGAATTTTTAATTCCCTCACATGTCCCTTTCCTCACTTCCACACATGGGGACAAGGACCTCCTTTTATGAGGAGATCTTGTCCAATCCCAAGGTACTTTGTACCCCTCTCCATGTCATGTCCTTCTCCTTCCACCTCATGTCCACTTCATCTTTTGGGGCTAAATCACATGTTACATGTCAAGATGTGAGGGCTTGTGAGTCCTCAACTCACCCAGCCTTTACATCTTGATATATTTTGGTGGCTCAATCTCAACCATCCATCTCCCCAGGGAATTCTCAAAAATTCCTATAAATACCCCCCTCTTTCTCTCTCTATATTCTTTTGGGGAGAGATCATTTTGCTAGCCAAACTCTTTTGCAATTTTGTTTCTCAACTTATACTTAGCCATTTTCTTGTTTCTCATCAACTCTTGCACTCATCCTCACAACATCATTTGCACCTACCGCTATCCATGAGCATACACATCAAAGATCAAGAGCCAACCAAAGGATCGACTCAACACAAGGTATAGAGTTCCATTTTGTTGCTTTTATCTTGTTTTGTTTCCAACTTAGGCTAATCTTGAGGTGTAGGTTGTTTTAGTTATTTATTTGCACTCTTTTACTTGTTGCTTACTTTCTAACGCTCACATTCTAATCTAATACGTAAAGTGATGATGGTTTACAAGTTATGAAACAAATAGCCGAAATATACAATAAACATGCTCATTCCACATCCCAATCAACAAACATAGTTGCAAGCCAAGAAGGATCTCACATTCCTCCCCCTTCAACCATAGCATCCATACCAGCTTATACCACACTACTGTATTTTACTACAAATTCTGACAAATGTTTGGTGACATATCGACAAAATATTGTCGACTTACCGATGCAACAATGATTTAAATTGTCACTTTAATGACCAATTTTTATACATCGAAACCATGACCCAGCATCATCGGTCAGTGCCATGGAAAATGTTGGTAGTTTCTGTCAAAAATCAATGTAACTTTGTCCATCTATCAACGCAAAAAATCACAAAACGTTGCAGAATGCCCATTTGAAATCGTAAAAAAAAACACCAAACATTCGAACATTTTTTGACGATGTGGAGAAAACCGTCGTTTCCATTACGACAAAAACTATGTCGCATGTACAACAACCTTGTCACAAATTTTTGTGGTTCTTTAGGCTATGTTCGTCAAAATTGCGACGAAACCCTACAGTTTTTTTTAAAAGATTATTCATTCAAACATCTTCCCTCTCTAACACGATTATATGTATGGGTTTTGTTCTTACATCTTGTAATAGAAACTTTCCACCAACTAATATGACCTCTAGACACCTTTATCTTACCCTCAATATGACTTCTAGACTCTTTTCTTCCATTCCCATTTACATTTTAATTAGTTTGCCTTCATGGCAATATTGACAATTGTTTGAGACAAGAGTGCATTTTCCACATTTGACCACCTTAGCCCACAAATTCCCTAAATAAATACAAGATGTCGAAACCACGTACCAGTCTCAAGCCAATTATTGTGTGGAAATGGCTGGGCTCTTCTCTTTTATTTTTGCGCTACATGAGTAGATCCCAAGTTTGTCTAATCCAAACTCGTATATCCCCAGATGTGGGATCCATCCGTGGATAGCTTCCCCTACAAAAGTTGTCATCCAGGGTAACATATGAGATGTGTTAAAAAGTAAAATAAGTACAAATGGTAAGATATTGAAGCAAAGAGAACTAATGAAAATCGCATAAGCTTAAAAGTGCAGCATAATGAAATATTGAAAAGTGCATTACCTTATTGAGCTCCTCTTTGTTTTGAGAATAGTTTAATATTCTCTCCTTAACAGGGCCAACCACATGATGGTGGAATCTCATTTGGCCCCTCACCCCCCCTCACATCACTCTCAATTCCCCATTCCCGATCATATAACATTAATCATTCATTCATCCATTAATAACATATAACATTCATTCAGAGTGAGTAGGGGAAGCCTTCTTTTAGATGATCAACTACCTACTTACCACAACTTTCAAGAAGAATTGATATTTTCTTTCACCAAGGTGGAGAAGATTCAGAACATATTAGACTTTAATAAAACATCAATCTTTGAAATCACATTCAACCATATTGAACCAACTAGCACCATCAAGGCTATAGACTCCAAATCTCAAAAAATAGGCTTATTCTTTAGAAAATATCACAAATGGATCAAATTAACACCAATTAGCATCCTCTCATATCTCAAATACAATGCCCCAATCAGTCATAAAAGATTCTTTTGCACCAATGTTGAGAAACACCAAACCGACATGTGGAAGGGCTACTAGAATTAGCCCTATTCAACAAAAAAACTACCTCTCAAACACTTCCCCTTCAAAAAATCCCACCAGACAGTCAAAATTCATGTGTCATAACTTCAAATTTCATGATTTATTTCTATGTTCAAGGGTGCTAGGGTGTTGCTCCAGCAAACCCTCCAAAACCCTAGGGTTTTTTGTTTCTTCACAATTTCAGGCTTCAATATCTAAACCAAGGTATCAAACATCTGTATTTAGGTCTACACAGACCTTCCACATCATCAAAAACTCGATTGCAACATCTATTCTCAAAAATATAACATAGAACCTCCATTTTCATGTTAAAAAATCACTTTTTAGCCTAGGGTAACATCACCCAGTCCTATAGACACCTTTCCATGATTAAATAAAGCATTAAAACTTAAAAAAAACATGGTATAGGCCTTTCCTCCTAATCACAGATCATCACAGTAGGAGGAAAGGCTCCATCTCTAAATAAAAATGAAACTCAAACCCTGCTGGTCTATACAAGCAGAACAAGAAGAATGGAGATTTTCTTTCACCAAATCAATTAAGGGAGCCTCAAAACTGAAGGAAATATATGTTAAAACATGCCACTGTAGTATTTTATAAATTTCAATTCATTGGAGGCCTATACTGGGCCGTACATAGGAAAAAGAGATTAAGAACTCAGGAAAATGCTTGAAAACTCACAGTAGTACGTTGAAAATAGAGCATAAGTTCCTCAAAAACATTTCATTAAACCTCCATTCAGACTTGCAAGGCGTCTTTATACAATTTCAAATCATAACAACCTTCCCCAATGCCTACAACCACCCTTTAACCACCAAGACCTTCATTAAGCCTAAAAGTACTAATATTAACAATGGTTTGCTCAATAAGCTTCATTATGAAAATTTGTTGTTCTAGACATCTAAGACCACTTAGAAACCTTTATTTTACCCTTAATATATGACTTCTAGACTCTTTTCTTGCATTCCCATTTACATTTTAATTAGTTTTCCTTCATGGCAATATTGACAATTGTTTGAGACAAGAGTGCATTTTGCACATTTGACCACCTTAGCCCACAAATTCCCTAAATACATACAAGATGATTGAACCACGTACCAGTCTCAAGACAATTCTTGTGCTGAAATGGTCGGGCTCTTCTCTTTTGTTTCTGTGCTACATGAGTACATCACAAGTTTGTCTAATCCAAACTCGTATATCCCCATACGCGAGATCCATCCATGGATAACTTCCCCTGCAAAAGCTGTCATCCAGGGTAACATATGAGATGTGTTAAAAAGTAAAATAAGTACACAGGGTAACATATTGAAGCAAAGAGAACTAATGAAAATCGCATAAGCTTAAAAGTGCATCAT
>VDFB02170397.1:0-16246 GCA_007258455.2 Sequoia sempervirens | reverse complement strand
AGAGTACTATGTCATTCTTCATTCCTTGCCAAAAAATAGTTTCTTAAGGTCTGAATAGAGTTTGTTTGCCCCAGGGTGTCCTGAATAAGGGGTATTGTGGGCTTCACTTAAAACCAACTCTCTCAACTCCTTGGAGTTTGGAACATATATCCTATTGTTATATCGAAGCAATTTGTCACCATCCAGATAATACCCCCTTATTCTAGGATCAGTTGGATCACTTTCTAAGGTCGATTTGACCTGTTTATACCATGAATCTTCTTTTTGTTCATTTAGAACTTTTTCCTTAAAAGTAGTTTTGAATATTGCAATATTCATCAAGTGCCTCCTTCTGCTTAGTGCATCTGCAACCCTATTTTCTTTTCCCTTAATATATTCTATCTCAAAATCATATTCGCTTAGAAATTCTAACCATCTTCTTTGTCTAGCATTCAAGTGAGGTTGCGTGAAGATGTACTTGAGTCCTTGATGGTCAGTTTTTAACTCAAATGGATTTCCTAAGAGAAAATGTCTCCATTTCTAAAGAGCATGTACGATTGCTGCAAGTTCCAAATCATGAGGTGCATAGTTTACTTCATGATTTTTCAATTTCCTTGATTCATAAGCTACCACACCTTCATCTTGAATGAGTACCCCACCTAGACCTTCAATGGAAGCATCTGTCACAACTATGAAGTGTCCATTTGGTTCTGGAACCTTTAAGATAGGTGCAGTGGTTAATTTTTCCTTCAAATTTTGAAATGCCTTATCACACTATTTAGTCCACAAGAATTTCTTACCCTTTCTTTGTAATGAAGTGATTGGATTTGCAATTTTTGAGAATCCTTCTATGAATCTCCTATAATATCCTGCAAGTCCCATAAAACTTCTTACCTCAGACACATTTTTTGGAATTGGCCATTCCTCTATGGCTTTTATCTTATTCGGGTCTACTGCGATACCATCTTCTGAAATGATGTGACCTAAGTAATGTATTTTCTTTTTAAAGAATGCACATTTTGATAGTTTCCCATATAGCCTATGTTCTCTCAACCTTTGCAAAATTAACTGAAGATGTGCTAGGTGTTCCTCCTCATTTTTGGAATAAATCAAGATATCATCTAAGAAGACCAAGACAAATTTATCCAAGTAATCATGGAACACACTATTCATCAAGTTCATAAAGGCAGCTGGAGCATTAGTCACACCAAAAGGTACAACTGTAAACTCATAATGCCCATACCTTGTTCTGAAGGCTGTTTTTGGGATATCTTCTTCCTTTATCCTGAGTTGATGGTACCCTGATCGAAGATCTATCTTAGAAAACACAGTTGCTCCTTTCATTTGTTCAAAGAGATCCTCTATGCGTGGTAAAGGGTACCTATTCTTTATGGTGACTTTGTTAAACATTCTATAATCAATACATAGTCTTAAGGTTCCATCTTTCTTTTTAACGAACAAAACCGGTGCTCCCCAAGGGGATACACTTGGTCTTATGAGACCTTTCCCAAGCAATTCTTCCAATTGCATCTTGAGTTCTACCAGCTCCGCTGTGTTCATTCGATAGGGTGCCTTAGACACCGGTTCAGCTCCTGTAACTATATCAATGGAGAAGTCAAATTTTCTTTTTGGGGGTAGCCCTGGTAGTTCTTCTGGAAACACATCACTAAAATCTTGAAGGTAAGGAGAATTTTGGAGCGTTGGAGCATCGCCTTCTTCCTTTTCATCCATGGTAACCATGTATACTAGAGCCCCCTTTCTCTTTTCTCTTTTCATTTGCATAGCTGATATGATTTCCATACTTATAGGTCTATGTTTCCCTTGAATCACAACCCTTTTCCCTATATCATCTAAACATTCTACCCATTTGTTGTAACAGTCTACATTTGCTTGGTGGTTTGTTAGCCAACTCATTCCAATGATCACATCATATGATCCTAAAGGTGCCACATAAAGGTCTACCTTTGTATTAAAGTTAGGAAATTGTATTTCTGCATCGGATAGACACTGGGTCACCTCTTTAACTGCCTTATCCCCATACTGGACTGTCCATGATGATTCCATATGATTAACTTTAAATACATTTTTCCTTACAAATTCAGGTGAAATAAAACATTCAGATGATCCAGTATCTATTAGAATTGAGACTAGTTTCCCAAAGAGTGTACCTGTAGTCTCTATAGGCACATTTTGGAATCGAGTGCGTTGATTTCTTACTGCTGCATGAATCCTTTGTGGAGGGCCATTCTGAGGTTGATTTGCTCTCATCTGACCTTGCATCCTTGGACATTCTCTAGCAAAATGATTCCCTCCACACATGAAACATCCACCTGGTGGTCCTCGTTGCATTGGATTTTTAGGCTGGTTATTGCTTGCTTCATTGAGCCTTGGCCAATTATAGTTCCTTGGTTCATTTTTGTTGAAGTTGTTTTTGTAAGCATTATTCCCATTGTACCTTTGATTTTGATTTGGAGGTGGTTTTCTTTCTGATAATTGTTCCTTAGGTTCTTGTTGAAGTTTTGATTCCTTCTCAATTCTTGTTTCCTCTTGAAATTATTACTGCTAAAAGATTGTCTTGCTGAAGTTAAAGCTTGTAACTTCCTCTCTTGCTTTAAGGATTTCTCTAACACTTCATTCATACCTTCTGGTCCATGCATGTCAACCTCTGCTCCTATGTTGGTATTTAATCCCAAAATGAATTTCCTGGTTTGGCTCTTTTCATCTTGTTGATATATTGGCACATATTTTAGTAGTTTGGCAAACCTATACCAATATTGTTGAACTGTCAGAGATCCTTGTCAAAGGTTGTGAAACTCAGTCATCTTCTCATCGAAAAACAATTGTGGTAGCCACCTTTTACAAAAGTGCTCAACAAATTGTTCCCATGTTATATCCTCCTTGGTGTACTTATTTTGTTCCTTCACATTAGTCCACCAGCTAGCTGCTTCACCAACAAGTTGGTAGGACACCCATAAGGCCTTAGTAGTTTCGATGAAGTCCCTTAACTCAAAATACTTCTCCATTTCATTAAGCCAATTCTCTGCGCCTTCTCCTAGTTGTTTCCCATCAAATTTTGGAGGGGCAATTTTTTTCAAGTCCTTAGTCAATTCCAGAATAGGATTTTCCCTCCTAGGTGCAATTATACTCTCCTCTGGATCATCTCCTTCATGAGGGTTTTGAATTTTAGGTTCAACTATGTTTTCGATATTATCTTGTCTTGTTCGAAGTTCTTGTAGCGTTTGCTCCAAAGAGTTGATTTTATCTCTATGTTCAGTTAACAATTCTATTATTGCTTCAATCCCATCCTTATTCCTTCTCTGAGCATGTGGTTCATCTCCTTGTTCCCCTTTGGTCTTCGGCCGACACCAGCTTGAGTTTCCCTCCCCCTTGGCATTTAGATTTCCTATTTAGTTATTCACATGTTAGTACTATTCTAAGGTTTGAGAAGGGTTGTTTCTAATTTTTAAAACATATATTTCAATTGTGCAAGTCGTAGTAAGCTTAAGGCCTACTTTTTGAATCTCGCTCTGATACCACATGTAAAGACCAAATTAATTTTAACCAAAATACCACTATATATATATTTTTTTAGTATTCATTCACAAGTACACTCAAGAACTTCTATCCATACGGGAAAAATATATCATTTGTTCATACGGAACATGAATTCACTTCATCTATTCATACGGAATAGGAATACATCTATTCTTATAATCAGAATAGGCATCCGCCTAAACGAGGCAGGCATCTATCATATGATAGGTATGTGCTCTGGCCAGAGTCTTGGACTCATTGGGATCATCCGGATCTTGAATCGCTTCCTTGATGACCACACTTTCTATTGAAAGTGTACCAAGGTCGCCGTCCTCAGGGGTATGTAAATAGTAATTCTAAAACTTGAAACCCACCTCGGAATTTAGCCTAAAGGCCCCGGGGAATCAAGCAATCCATGCAGGATTCTTCTGAGTATAGTTGCATGTATTTTAGTTGATTATCTCTTATAACTAGTTATGGGATCTCTACAACCCTAAACCCCATTCTCGAACGCCTGAGTACTGGAAGCATCCTTCGTTTCCCAGACTGCCTACATACCCTGCTTCCAAACGGGATCAAGGCGTAAAATATGTACTTTTTTCTAGACTATGTTTATGTGAACTGTTATAAAAGGGTGGGTATGCAACCCTTTCTAGGGTTCTCGTTTCCCCAGATAGTTCCTCTGCGGTTGCCACCCACGAAGGGAAGCAAAAATAACAAATGGTCGATTTGACCATTGTTTGTTTAACTAACAACATTCATCTAACCTATTTCCTATTAATATTCATCACCCTTGATCCATTCAGACAATATATCTCCAAAACCGAGTTGCATTTCACCATAGAAATTCCTACTTGGATCTTTTTCTAGGTCGTCACTAGCAGATTTGATACATTTCATTATAATCTTATTAGATTATCATTCCAAAGGGGATTTCCCTCCCTTTGGATTTAATCAACCAATGTTCCTTATTTCTCCCCGGTGATTTAGAGGGACGATGCCACAGACGCTGTTGTTGCAGCTATGTTAGGCTATAGATGCAGTAGCTCAAGCGCGACGGCTTTACTTGTAAACGTGAGCTAGAGGCATCGTTAATACCGAACGCTGCTGGTTTTGTTTTTCCTTCTTTGATTAGTTTCAAATCTATATCTAACATACTTAAATCTTAATAAGGAAAGCTCGTAAGGCATGGTAACTTTTACGACATTCATTAGGAAAAATAATAATAACCCATGATGATTAAATAACTCAACAAGCATTGGTCAAGAATTTATAATAAGTGCCATAGATAAAAAAAAGAACTATTTAACCATTCATTCAGTAACTAATCCATATCCACTCATAAAATAAATCTCTTGCAATGTAAGTAAGTGGCGTACTTAAATGCATGCATTATTTTGGGGAATTTCATAACACATATTGTTTGTACCTCCCTTGCCAAATTTATGCAAGAATCCCTAGGGTTAAATATTTTTGGCATTGTTGTGAGGCTTATTATCCTATCCTTTCAAAATTATATCTATATTGTCTAGATAGTTTATGTAGCATTAGGAAGTTAAAATTACAATGACTATGAAATAAAATATTTATCCAACACTTAACTAGGGCTATTCAAAGTTCCTACCTTGTCTATCTCTTATAGAAGATTACTTCTAGGTAAGAAGAGGCTTCACATTCTCTATATTTGCAATTGAAGAGCCTAGACCAAACATGTGTTAGGAGAAGATTTACTAGGAATAAAAAATAATTTGTATGTTTTTATATAGTTGACCAAGGAGCAATATTAATTGATTAATTTATTTTATTTTATTTTATAAGTTCTAGAGTTTGATTAACTAAAGTCAAAAGAATTTTATCAATATTATTTCATGGTATTGGATGATATCTATGGATTGATTATATTGGAAATTTTCAAGCCTAACTACACTAAATATCAATTACATTTTTCTAAATATTATAAATAAAAGAAAGTATCTTCACATAAATATTTAAACTTATAAATATTTACTTAAAAGGAGTATTTGAAGAACAATTCATCTAAAAAGGTTAAAATATTAACTAACCTTCTTTCCTAACTATCTTCACATAAAAATATATTTTAAACTTATAAATTTTCACATTTAAGAGAGTATTAATTTGAAAAGTTTTTTTTAAAAGTTAAAATGTTAACTACCTTCTTTTCTTTATTAAAAAGAACACGTACTCTTCTTTCTTTCTATTTTTAAGGAAAGATTCATGAGATATTACTTTACCCCAAGTATTTTAGGCTTTAAAGAAGAATGTGCATTTTATTAGCCTTAAATTTAGGAAATCAAAAGTTTTTTTTCTTTTTTCAAAGTTAAAATGTTAACTACCTTCTTTTCTTTATTAAAAAGAACACATACTCTTCTTTCTTTCTATTTTTAAGGAAAGATTCGTGAGATATTACTTTACCCCGAGTATTTTAGGCTTTAAAGAAGAATGTGCATTTTATTAGCCTTAAATTTAGGAAATCGTGGGGGAGATGATTTTTAACTTGAAGTTTCATTACTCACCATTCTAAATAGGATGTCCATTCTTAACATAAGAGATTTTTATACAGGGATATACGTATGAACCGAGAGAGTCATAGCAACATGCCTAGTAATAAGGAGAGGTATAAGGAGTAAGAAATAAAAACCTATTTACCATTCACCGAGAACAAGAGTAACGATTGCATGTGTTTGTATTAGAATGATTTTTTATTTATTTATTTTATTTTTTCTTAAAATACTAATTTGGTGAGAGATATTGAATGCCAGAAACATAAATCACAATATCCTATTATATTTAAAATCAATCAATTAAATCTTCCCAAAATAATATATATATCCAAAATCTATAAATCCCAAATGTTATAAATTATTAACATTAACATATATTAGTTAGCTGCATCAAGATAATCTTTTACTGCAGTACTCCAATCCTAAGAAAAATTTCATTCTCCCTATTATTACTTGATGGCTCACGGTGAAAACAAAAGAGCAGAGGGAAGAGATGTAACCTGCGCCTAACTTCACTCTTAAAACTGAGATTTAGGTGAAACTAATATGCAAGGAGATAAAAAATAAAGAAGCTTAAGAACTGAATACTTCCCTCAATAAACTATGCAAGGTATTTGTTTCCTCAGACGTATGACTTGTACCTCTAATTTGATACGCTGGCTTATGCTTATGAAGAACTCGGTTGAGATAATGATTAATGGGAAGCTACTGGTTTTCACTTATGGACTGACCTAGAACTTACAGATTTAGATTTAAAAACATTGCTTTATCTACATAAATATCAACTACTATGGTTCTGTCCTTTCCCGATTTGCACATAGATTTATTACTAAATCTGAAACTACACATTTGAAAACAGTATGAATTCACAATCTAATTTTATTTTCATGGAATGCTTAATGTAATAAAATGAGTAACCGCCACCAAAACTAGATATAAGCATGATCATTTCAGAAGAGGGTGTGAATCTACCTGCTGCACTAATTCTTGGAGTAACTATAAGATGTTTGATGGCAAAGGGAGTACCCAAGTCACCACGATGGCCTTCCACACAGATCTGCAAAACAAACTCTTCTGGAGCTCTGCCAAGTAATTCCACGTAAAATGCAACCTTCAAATGCTAAATTCCTACTCATTGATCTATTTCAAAGGCAGGAAAAAAAACAAACAATCTAAAAAGCATAACATAGAATTGGAGAGTTACCTCAAACGCATGCCTGCATGTTCAATTTATAGATAGAAATGTATTAAATTCTTTTCCACTGTAGTTCTCAAATTAGCTCTGCTATTTATTGAGGGCAGCTGAAATAGAGTTCCATGTGAATAATATGCGAGGTGACTGAAGTCAGAGTTGGGCGGCTGTAGGTGCAACTTTGTCGGTTGGTCTGCACTGACAGAAAATCAATTTTCATGTCTGCGCATTTAATCCATTTGTTGGTGAATAAATTTGATTTCCATTCAAGATCTTAATTAGATTTATTTCCTGTCAATAATAAATGGCTAGATCCAACTGGTAGACTTTTAGGAAATGTGGAGATAAACATCATTTCATGAATATCAAATGTGAACATGCATTTACCTTTAGCATTAAAGTCTATCAAAATATGTAGTTGGGAAGAGAGGAGTCATGACACAAGCATGTATAATTCACTCTCATTTTACCCTTCTTTGTTTCCAGGCTGCAATTTAGGGCTTAATCATTGAGGTGGTCTTGTGTTTCTTTATTTTGCATTTCTAGTTAAGTCTTGCAAATTTAGGGAGAAAAACACTTGCACATAAGAATTATCACTTCAAATTACACAAACCTATTATTTATAGACTAATTCATTTAAATTGGTAATATGGGACGCTTTGCAAGCAAGTAGAAAGACCGGCTTCAGAAATGTATTTCCATATTAACCATTGTTGGTAATTGCCAGGGCTATTGAAAGACTTAAAATGAGTCCATGGTGAAATTTAACACTTGATGTATAAATTACCTTCTTGTGAAAGAATTAATTTTGAAATCAAATAGAAAACTTGGGAATATATGGTGTTTCTTACATAGTTGTTAAGAGAAAATTCAAGAAAATAAATTGTTACTTTAAACGGGACTTGGCTATAAGATTATGAATAAAAGAAATAGGTGAGTTTTAATGATTATGTCATAGAATAACTTTTGGGTAGAGAATTACTTCTAGGAAATAATTAAATCTTGTATTTATTTACTTTATGGGATCATTACATCAACAAGCAAAGTAATGTTATCTTTTTCAAAGTAGTGGGTAAGATAGTTGTGGAAATAATTAAATATTAATTTGTATACTTAGTAGATTTAGTGTAATGATATTGCAGATGTTTCATCATGACTAAAGAGATAAACAAATGTTGATTCATACCCTACCTTATTAAAGTAATTTTCAATGATGACACTTTTCTCATGCATTATGGTTTATTATACACTCTTAACTATTTTATAGCCTTATTCTCTTATTGTTGAACTCTCTATGAATCCATGAGTTTAAGAGTAAATATTCTTTTTGTAATTGCATAGGAATGTGTGCACTTAGCAGTGCTAGGATTACTTTCATAAAGCTTTATGTGATTGAATTATGATTTCCAGTATACTTGTGTGATATTTGAAAGGTCAATGGAGGTAAAATTGTCTTATTAGAAAATACTTGGAAGTGATTCATGTTAGTGTTGGCATTACCTTAATTTCATATGCACTGGATGATGCATTGGTGAAACTTGAAAATATTACTTGTAGACTTATGTAAACTGTGGAATAACTTCCTTATGATCCTTGTTACAGGTGATATTCACAATATCTTGAACTATATAATGAATGGTCATGTCAACGAGATAGTATGATCATTGCCAGTGAGACATCTTGTAACCATTGAGACTTTGTAGCCAATAAGGGTATGCCAGTGAGGCATTTCATTAAGCTAGTGAGACACTTTTATGAGTGGTTTTTCATCCCTACGAGGGTTTTCCACTCATGAAACTCTTTGTGTTATGGTTCTTTTGTGGATGCATTGGTGATCTTGCTATTTCCATAATTTTGCATTACAATAGTTGATTTTTTATGTATTGTTGAGTTGATAATACTTGTGTAAGCCTACATGGCTAAATCTAGTGAAGGCATGGCCTTGTTTGATGTACTTGATCATTTATGTATGTTATTCCATTTTAATATAGTGATGAAAGTAAATTAATCATTCATCTTATTCTGCACCTTTTCATAATTATTTTATTCTATTAAATTCTTTTGGGAATTGAAGGATATAATTAGTAAATGTGTTTTTTTTCTGGTCCTTACATTTTGGTATTAGAGCACTCAAGTTCAACACTCAGGCCTCAAGTATTTTGTGCTTAGGTTGCTTTGTAGTATATGAACTTGTTGCATTGAAAAGTGAACCCTAGTTGTGGGTGATTCTTAGATGGTTAGTTGGAACCGAGTAGAAGTTTAGGCGTAGTATGATTATTCAAGAAATCTAGAGGTGTGAGGCCCCTTTGCCTTAGTCACATTTTCATGTGAATTTCTAGTAAGAGTGATGGTGACTATTTGAAACAAGCCAAGATGGATAAATTATAATGTTATTTACAGTGAGCCAAGATGGATAGTAAAGGGTGACAACCCATGAATGATGGTGTGGCAATAAAAGTAAATTATTAAGAGAAATATATTATGAAGAGAGATCTCTCTGATGACGTAAAAGATGAATGAGTTGATAAGATACAAAGGAAGAAGAAAAGAAGAAATTTTGGTGAGAGGAAGAAATAAAATCACTTGTGAAGTAAATAAAGTTGATGATAATGGATAAGTATTGGGTGAGCCTTCTCGAAGGTAGGAAACCTAAGGAGGATGTTTTAAAGGTGAGAATGTTTGTATCAGTACTAGGGGCAAGTTGATTATTGAGCAACATTTTATTCCTATAGGATTTGGATCTAATATAATCCACGAGATCTTTTGAAAATGCAAGGTTTTGATGTCTTGAGAATCTTCATTAATAATTCATGAAAGAAGTTGATTTGATAAATAACTTTGATTTGCCTATTCGACAAGGCAGAAGCGATTGAGGTGATGAATCTTATGTGCTTGATTGTTCTTAATGAAAGTACTTGTACAATAATGCACTTATCATACTCTGTGTGAGTGACATATATGTATGAATGATTGTATGCATATCATAGTAAATTGATGCTTTAATTATTCACTATTTATACTTGAACAAGAAATGTTCACTATACTAATGTGAGTGATGCATATTTCATATTATTGTTGTTCTTGTGTGAGTGATGCACTAGGATAAGTTATTGATTCCTTCGTGTGGATAAATCAATTGAGTAATTAATGCATTTTGTATTTGTGTGTGAGATATACTTTTGATACTCATTGTATTTCACCTTTTTGTGCAAACAATGCACTTGTGCGAGAGATGCACTTACCATATTTATTGTATGAAAACTTGAATGAGTAATGCACATTGTATGCAAGGCATATTCCATAATTGTGTGAGTGAGGAACTACAAGTAAATTATGTATTCATACCCTATCTGAGTTATGCACAAGGGGTTCATGCATTCTTGTTTGTTAATTTTTCATTCTATATGCACTTGTGCGTGTTATGCACTATCATATCATTTGGTCCTTATTTTATACAATTTGATTCTCTTGTTGAAAGTGTTTTGTGACATGATAAATTTTAAGCATCCCTTCAGGGACAAGATGCCGAATGTGGACTAATAGAGAAGGTGATATTCTTTTCCAAGATTAACCAAATTTTGTTTAAATTATTTGCCCAAAGTGAGTTGTACCATTGAAATAGATGGATAATAAATTCCTAGAACTTTTATATGGTATATGTTTCTCTGCCACATCCTGTATGCAAGAAATATGTTCATTCTAGTATAAGAGTGCATATAAGGAATCAAACATGCATTGAGAGTTTCCCTCTTGCCCTATCATTATTGGTTTCTAGGTGCCTCATGCAAGGTCGAGTGTTCTTCGAGTTAGGAAGAATCCTGGGGAAGTGTTATGCTTCATGGTTGGGTGGGAAAAGCACCTTAACCATGCCCTTGACCTTTAGCTTGTGGAAGACCACTAGGTTCTAGTAGTTGAAGATTGATTAAATCTTTTATTTTCTTTATGTGATTCAGAAACTGGATATGTATTATTGCAAGGATCATTGTATGGCTTGTTCAGTCAATTGATTTAATGAACTTCTTGTTGCATTTGTAAAATAGTAAAGGATTATACATATTATACATTCATGGATATCTTTGTTAATAGAGAGTTATTTTCCATTTATAGATTGAGATTTAATTTTTGTTATGAAATTTAGTAACTGGTTGAATTAGTATTGAGATCTTGATGATCTTCCTGACATCTGTTATTCTAGGTTGCTATGGTAATCAGCTTGAACCTTTTGTTTTAGTATGTGGTCTAATCATGTTGATGATATTTTGTAACTTGTTGATCATCTTATCTTTTATGTTGTTGACCAAGATGAAGAATTTGTTGTAATTGTTTGACATCTTCAGATTGTTGAGATTTTTCTTTTTATTAGTATTTTAATTCGCTAATGGTGATAACGAGTAGTATGGGATTCTTTTTTATCATCATAGATGCAATTATTCTAACATCTCATACGAGTAGGCATGTTAACAAAATGAACATAACTATTTTCTTTCTATTGGTAAATATCTTGGAATATGGAAAGGATTTGCATAAGATATAGAAGATTGTATGAAAGAAATGAACTAGTTGCATGCTTTTATTAGATAAGGTAAATAGAGTGAATTGATGAACCATGATGTGCTAACGAGGTGTGCAAGTGTTTGGATGCTAGCCACATGGATTTTTGTTAGTATGAATAGATAGGGGGTTGAAGTAAACAATATCTTGTCAAGTGGGCTTCTTTTGACATTAAGGCAAAACAAAATTAAAGAGGTATGACATTTTATCTTTAGTTAAGTGGACCATCATAACGATGATTCTTTAAGGGGGGAAGGATGTCATGACCCCTATTTTTATGGTTCGTATTTTACAATGTTTGATTAAATTAACTAGTGGTGAAATAGAAGTGCAATGAAATAAAAAGGAATTAATTGTAGTTTAATTATAGATTTTATTTATTCCAAATAAATTATAATATTTAGTTAATTTAGAATAATAATTTTTTTTCAATTGAATGAACTTTCTTTATTATTTATTTGGAGTAAATATTTAATTTACAAGTGAATAATATATCTTTATTTGCTTATTAGGGATAAATATTTCTTTTGCAAATAAAAAATGGCTTATTTATTATTTTCTAAGGATAAATACTTTGTTGGTAATTAAAATAGGAATTTTATATTTAAGGGGGATAAATATTGTGCATAAAAAAAAAACTTTATTATTATTATTTTCAAGATTAGGTTTTTGGGAAAACTAAAAATAAATCTTTTAAAATGAGGAAACCAATAACGGAAAACACAATTTATTTTGATAATCTTCTTTATTTCTCTACAAATTATAAGTGAAAAGGGGTGCTTGAGAAGGGGTTTTTTGAAATACAACAAAACAAGAACGGTGGAGAGGGGAAGCATTACAGGAGAGGAAAGAGAAACAAGAAGGAGGGAATCATCAAGAAGCAATTTCCAGGTTTTAAAATCCTTCTCCATTATGTTTTGATTTCAAGTGTAAGTGAAATTTATTGTATTTTGGAAAAGAAAAATCTCTTCTAATGAATTCCCAAATGATTGTAATTTTTAGAAAGTTGAATCATACCTGTGAAAATTGAAAATCCTCCTATTCTTTTTATTATTTCTAAGCTTAAATAATAATAGTATATATATACATATACCAAACTGTATATTCATATATATATATATACAATATTATTCTTAAGTATCCTTGTGAAGGGGAGGTCGATTAAAAAAAAATCAATGTTAGTCCATATATTGTTTTCATTTGCGAGTGAACTCATTGTAAAAGAAAAAAAAATTATAATAAAGAAAATTTGGGAGATGACCTCCCATGGGTGGCACATCCCCCTTTGGGATGGCTTCCTGTGGAGGTAGTGCTCCCCACAGGCCGTGGCCTGTGGAGAGGGCACTGCCCCCCACAGGCAGCGCACCCCATATGGTGGGAGGCGTGGGTTTGGGACAACCCAACACACTACTACTTTATGTTTTTCTTTATACTTTCTTTTCATCCCTGTGTAATGTAAATCAATATTCTTTATGTAAGAAATCAAAATTCATTGTTATCATTCAAGCTGGTAGAAGTTATGTCTCTTTCTTAGCATTCCCTCGTCATTTTCATAAGCATGATTAAATTTGTGATAAATGTAAACAATGACAGACTGGAATTTTTGTAGCTGCCTACACCCATTGCTCTTATCTTTCTGGAAAATTTTCATGGCTTAATTTCATTTAAGGTGGCTATTATATTAGTATGTATAAGTGGTTCATATGTAGCACAACCATAACTAATATGATGGATAGTGTCTTTAGTAATTCAAGATTCCCCCGTTAGTCAAATGCTTTTATCCTGATGATAAGGAGTTATTTTCACAAGGAGAAGGAGATCATCTGTAGTTTTATTTAATACTATTTTAAAGTATAAGATAAATCATGTTGTAGATGACTGTAGTTTTGTTTAAAATGAATATATATATATATATATATTCATATATGCAATTTCTTAAAAAGTTTGTATTTATACATATATACATACATATAGACACATAAATATATAAATATGTATATATATATATATATATATATATATATATATATATCTACTATATTATTCTGATAACATGTAACAGATATATACCTGTGTAAACATTAGGAGAAGCTAGTGATTATTGGCTAAATAATGTCTTTTTTATTGTAGTGTTTCAGCTGAAAAGTAATTTTCTGTATTTTCCATTTATATTTATACACACACACATATAAGTTTGTGTACATACTTTGAACACAGTAAATGAGAGAAGTTGTGAATTAGATGAATGTGGCTGATTAGAGAAAATATTTACATGGCCGTAGCTGTGTATTTAATTCACTGAAAATGTAATTTCTTGAAAGAGTATATATAATTTAATGTATGTATATTTCTCAATCCGTGTAAAACATGTTAGAATGTAAGTTGTTTCAGCTAAAACTTAATTCTCTGTATTAGCTTGCTTATTTTTTGAATATGGTAAAACTATGTATGCATATGCTTATACTTGAATAGGAAAATTCTGCTCTTAAAATGTGGACATTTCAAATTGGAAGTATCACTTCAAATTACACAAACCTGTTATTTATAGACTAATTCATTTAAATTGGTAATATGGGACACTTTGCAAGCAAGTAGAAAGAGCGCATGTGAATGTATTTGCTATTAACCATTGTTGTATTGAGGAAATACTTAAAATAAGTCCATGGTGAAATTTAACACTTGATGTATAAATTATCTTCTTGTGAAAGAATTACTTTTGAAATCAAATAGCAAAATTGGGAATATATGGTGTTTCTTACATAGTTGTTAAGAGAAAATTCAAGAAAATAAATTGTTACTTTAAATGGGACTTGGTTATAAGATTATGAATAAAAAAAATAGGTGAGTTTTAATGATTATGTCATAGAATAACTTTTGGGTAGAGAATTACTTCTAGGAAAGAATTAAATCTTGTATTTATTTATTTTACGAGATCATTACATCAACAAGCAAAGTAACGTTATCTTTTTCAAAGCAGTGGGTAAGATAGTTGTGGAAATAATTAAATATTAATTTGTATACTTAGTAGATTTAGTGTAATGATATTGTGGATGTTGCATCATGACTAAAGAGATAAACAAATGTTGATTCATACCCTACCTTATTAAAGTAAGTTTCAATGATGACACTTTTCTCATGCATTATGGTTTATTATACACTCTTAACTCTTTAATAGCCTTATTCTCTTATTGTTGAACTCTCTATGAATCCATGAGTTTAAGAGTAAATATTCTTGTTGTAATTGCATAGGAATGTGTGTGCTTAACAGTGCTTGGATTACTTTAATAAAGCTTTATGTGATTGAATTATGGTTTCTAGTATACTTGTGTGATATTTGAAAGGTCAATGGAGGTAAAATTGTCTTATTAGAAAATACTTGGAAGCGATTCATGTTAGTGTTGGCATTACCTTAATTTCATATGCAATGGATGATGCATTGGTGAAACTTGAAAATATTACTTGTAGAATTATGTAAAATGCGGAAGAACTTCCTTATGCTCCTTGTTACAGGTGATATTCATGATATCCTAAACTATATAATGAATGGTCATGTCAACAAGACAGTATGATCATTGCCAGTGAGGCATCTTGTAACCATTGAGACTTTGTAGCCAGTACGGCTATGCTAGTGAGGCATTCCATTAAGCTAGTGAGGCACTTTTATGAGTGGTTTTTCATCCCTACAAGGGTTTTCCACTCATGAAATTATTTGTGTTATGGTTGTTTTGTGCATGCATTGGTGATCTTGCTATTTCCATAATTTTGCATTACAATAGTTGAATTTTTATGTATTGTTGAGTTGATAATACTTGTGTAAGCCTACATGGCTAAATCTAGTGAAGGCATGGCCTTATTTGATGTACTTGATCATTGATGTATGTTAATCCATTTTAATATAGTGATGAAAGTAAATTAATCATTCCTCTTATTCCGCACCTTTTCATTATTATTTTATTCTTTTTAATTATTTTGGAAACTAAAGGATATAATTAGTAAATGTGTTTTTTTTTTCCAGTCCTTACATCCTAGCATTTTTCCCTTATAGCCTCATCCTCCATCATGAGGATATCTCCTTCACTTTCATTCTGGTGATGTGGTGTTGGAAACACAAGGGCAGACAACTGAGAGGGGGGTGAATCAATTGTCACCGAATTTCTAACTTATTCAAATTATTAACCTTGTTCTTAGATCCAATCATTAATCATGAAAGCATAAATGAACAACACATCAGAATCACACATAATACCAATATTTTTACATGGAAGCCCTGTTAGGGGAAAAACCACAGTGGAGATCAGTCCACTAGATTATACCCTATTAAAAGTATAAGGAAAAATATGAATGGGGAATGTACATGCATTCAGGCACACTGCCTAGAGCTCACTACTCAATTAAAAAGGAAGATACACAGTCTTACATAAAGGTTATGAGTAAATCCATCAGACTTTGAACTGAGAAAATAGCATCT
>VDFB02170396.1:0-21772 GCA_007258455.2 Sequoia sempervirens | reverse complement strand
ATAAAAATATATAGAAAATAACATGCATGATTTGTTCCTAGAATATTATAAGGAAAAAGAAAGATCTTTTAATTACTAGGAAGGAGCACCTACACACCTCACCCCACACTTTCTAGCAAGCTATAATGAACATCCAAGACCAATAATTCCTTCATTAAATATCTACCCTTTTTGCACATACCCCTTTTCCATGCTTGTACCTTCTCACTCAAACACTCCAAATTCTACAACCAAATTGTTAAATTAATCGTAGGATCTAACTAAGGAAAATCCCAAAAACATCACCAAGGCACCATTTTTCCAAGATACAAGTTCTATGTAGTGCCTTATAGTGGACACACCCACCTAAATCTAACACACCAAAATGTTCAAGGAATAGTCTCACAACCCTCTAGATAATAGTGTAACCCTAAGGATAAGAATGCACATGCCTTAGAACGTTCTATTATCTATGATCACAAAAGAGGCTGCTAGCTCGCCTACTTTTTATCAATCAAGAACTTCTAGATCCAACACTCAACCTTATTCAATCTCCAAATCTATTAGATTAGACACACATGTATATTCCTAACCCATTTCTTTTTCCTAGTGCTTCTATAATCTCCACTCCCATATTTTATTTACATTGTTAAGCCTAATTTTTTATTATTATTTTACTTAATTAATCTAAAATATTGCATCATAATTTTTATTTTTATTTTTATTTACACCATTCTCTCTTATGTAAAACCAGTATTGATCATTTTCCCGAAAGCCAACTAATATGAAAATTTTACCATTGCCTATTTTTAAATTAACATTTAGGATTTCATATTTAAAGGCAACCTCCTAGGGAACTTGGACATTATCCAAAATAATCCTATAGTGTCAAGAGAATTTCATATCAAAGAATCCTTAGATTAATGATGCATTTTTTTTTATCACACATCTAACATTTTGATATTCAAGTTATTGTCATACTAACTGTGAATAAATATAAACAAGGGGGTTGATTGAATCTCAAGGGAGTTTCATAGTTTAATCATATCAAATTAAGTCCCAAAGGTGTTCTTTAACATTTCCTTGACCCCACTTCAACTATTACGTTAGAGGTACAAAATTAGGAGCATATGATAGACAAGGATATGATTGCAATATGAGAATGCCATTGCAAGATAAAATATCATAATTGCACGAATGATTGAACATCCATATTTTGTGTAAGGGTGTGAGACATATAAGCTTTTAGGTAACCTCTCAATTCTAATTTCTATACTTGGGAGATTATACAAATTGTAACAATGTTCTAACTTCCATTATCAATATTTATTAAGAGATAAGTTTCTATGATGCTCTCATGTGAATGATTCTCAATGACTTAGCATGTCTTTATGTGTTGAAATGCAATAGGCCATTTCCTTTAGTACAATACCCTAGCATGTAATTTGAAATAATTTGTATTTTTTTAGATAAAAGGAAAAGCCAAATATTATTAATATAAAAGCACAGAGTTACATATATAAAGCGACATCACTTTTATATAAGGGTTACAAAAAGTATACAAAATATGTATGTAGGTGGGAGGCTAAAACATAACAGAATGCCCTGAATGCCAAAAGCGTAGATAAGAAGAGGCCAAAGTAAAATGTAAGCCTCTAGCCAGATAGAGTTAGGAAGCCAAAGAGGAGATATTTAAATAGGGAGTAGGTAGAAGCTTCTCATAACATAGGAGTGGCATCAAAATCCACAATCCATTAAAAATCTAACATGGGCTCCAAATTATTTACCTTTTTTAGAAAGTAGTTGCCCATGCTCTCCAGTGCTCAATGATGAGCTAATGACACTATGCAAAAATTTCCAAGGAATGAAATTTATTTTGCAACAACACCCTCCTCACACACACACTAGATGTCCCACGACCTCGAAATGTTGAAACCCAAGCATGCTACTTCCAGAGTAGCCTCAAGCCAACCTAGATTATGTTTTTTGAATAATTTACCCACTAGTGTCCTCACCAACTCCTTTGGTTCTCCTAGGTCTAGGAGGGAAGCCACAAAACATGATGTGATATCTGAGTTCACCCTGTAGCACTTTGCTTCCCTTAGGAAATCCATGCAAATAATCATCTTTACAGCTTTTATATCCCTTCCTATGGGGTGTTTCATGATCACCTTCAAGCATTGGTCTGTGATAGCACTAGCAAAAACTATCTGGCACTTCGAAAATGTGAGAAAAATTGGAGCACGTCCATTCTCAATACACAACCTATTGTTAGCCAACTGTGATGCAAGTAGAGCAGTGAGGGTATCACCCTGTCACTTTAAATAGAGAAAGCTCAAGATGGGGGAAATTTATTTCCTCGTTTAATTCCCATGAGTAGAAATAATTATGCAACTTTAAAGCACTTAAAAACCATTTTGATGCATGCCAACTCACTGCAAAAGTACAAGGGAGCCATTTGGCTGGAAATTATAGCTTGCCTCAGAAGTACAACTCAGCCACTTGGTAGAAGTTTTCCCTAGATTATCTACTCTATAGTGGGGATGTGGAAAAGACTTGAAAGTGCCTTATTCTGACTTTAGCATAGGCCAAATTTCCAATAAAGTACTACGTCATCACTTAGTCATAAATAGAAAATCCCTTGAGCATTTGGCAATCAGAAAGGACATGAGTCGAAGTGCTACCAAATGAGTGACTGTATCAAAAATTGATAGGTAGATTATGACATCAAATTGATCAATTTTAATCAATGCAAGTCCCATCAGTCTTTTTGTGTAAAAACCTGACGATTACTTAAAAATTAGAAAGTTGGGAAGCACAAATACCAAAGCCAACACTGCATGGAATTTTTACGTAGTATGAAGCAGTTCATGGTATGAAAGGGCACACGAAATAGTGTGGTGCAACCATGTGTTTATGGCTAGGGAAGTAGGGGCAAAAACTAGAGAAAGAAAAGCACCAACTTAAACTAAAGTTTGGATGATTGTGGGTGGATAGACATGGCTTCAAAAGGTTATGAGACCAACAAAAATGTGTAGAGTCACAACATTGGCTATCTAGGTGACAATTTGCACCGACGCCCATCAATGGGCATCCGATGGCTGTGCCCTTGCAAACCCCCTGCAACCATGCTAATGGTTTCCTTGTTGTGTCATCCACTTGCTGCTGTTTGGTTGTCACATCACCTCCACGTCCCGAAAAGTACTGTAATTAAATTATATTAATACAATCATGTCAAGATATATTCTCTGTAATACAGTAATTTTCAAAAGGAGTAATAAAAAATAATGTAAGTCTCGTGATGGTTTTTAAAAATGGCGAAGTTTAAAATTGGATCTCAATATTTCAAATATTAAAATATATCAATGTTTATAAATGAATTATTGAATATTAAAAGTAAAAAAAGCGTTATTCAAATAATAATATGTAGAATATATATATATATAACTTAAAATAAAATAACTATTAATTCAATATAATGGTTTGAAATGTTGAGAATTGTGTCTCAACCTTGCAAGCTTTTTCCAGAAAATTCTAGAATTTGTTTGTGGTAGTTCTCCACATGTTTATGTGTTGGAAAAAGGTGTATGAGTTGTTAAAAAATGTGCCTTGTCCCTAGTAGAATATAGGAGGGCTATTTTTAGAGTATAAACAACTCATTGTATAACTTTTATGGGGGTCTAAACTAGAGGACAAAATTATGGACGAAAATGCTATTTTAACTTGGTTGTTTTTCCATCTTGGAGTTACAAATGACAAGTGGGTAACATGTGGCATGGTTGTTTTGCCCATGGTTTTGGCCCATGGTTTTGTAAAACCACAAATGGTTTCCAGGTTGTAAATCACTATAAAAGGAGGGCTTGGGGAGGTGTTTGAATCATCGAGTTCAGTTTGCAAGACTGGGTGCTAGAAGGAGTCTCTCCGAGTCTCGAGTTCGAGTTGTGGTGATGCGCTCCTGTAAGAACTTGCATTGCAAGTGTATTGTAATCTTCTTGATTTGATAATACATTGTGCGGGTTTTGGAGGGTGGGGTTTTTCTCCTGGAAGGGTTTCCCCATGGTAATTACTGTGTTATGTGTTTATTGTGATATTTCATTTATGCATGTTTATTTGTCCATTGAAATCTCTGTAATAGTTAGTTGAATTTGCATAATCGTCCTCTCAAGATTAGCGTAGGAAGCGATTCCACACACCTTTGCTTCCTTGCAAGTGGTATCAGAGCCTGGCTAGTTTTGGTTCTATTTGTTGGGTACAGGGTTTTTTGAGCTAATCGAGGTTTGAGTGGGAGCTTGTGCAGAGGTTTTCATTTCTGCATTGCAGGATTGCAAAGATGGCAAGCATATCGGGGAGGATTGATGTAGAAAGGTTTTCTGGCACAAACTTTGAGATGTGGAAGCTGAAGATGGAAGATCTGTTAATTGATCGAGATCTATGGGATGCGGTGGATGAGAATACGCTGAGGCCCGCAGATCCAACTTTAGCTACACAATATGATGTGACTGATAGAAAAGCTAAAGGTTTCATCAGATTGTGTCTTGCAGATTCAATTCTGATTAATGTCCATGAAGAATCTACTGCAAAGAAGCTTTGGAAGAAGCTAAGTGAGATCTACCAAGCAAAATCACTTGTGAATAAGATTTTCTTGAGGAAGAAGTATTCCTTGAGAATGGAAGAAGGTGGATGAATTTCTGAGCATCTTGAAATGTTCAATATGTTGGTGACTCAGTTGACCTCAGTTGGGGTTAAGATGGATGAAGAAGAAAGGTGCCAAACTTTGCTGTGTTCATTTGCCAGACTCATGGGACAACCTTGTCATGGCCATAGGGAGCACTTCAATTGTCTTGAAGATGGAGGACATTGTTGGTTCTCTACTTTCTGAGGAGATGAGAAGGAAGGTCTCTCTGAATGCCAAAGAGGCTTTGAGTGTTCGAGGAAGACCAAAAGAAAGAGGCAAGAATGAAAAGCAGCATGGCCATTCTAAGTCCAAGAATAAGGGGAGATCAAAATCTCCTGGTAAGTCCAAGGCAATCTGCTGGAATTGTGGCAAACCTGGACACTTCCGAAAGGACTGCAAAGAGGAGGAAGAAGAAGAAGAAGAAGAAGAAGCAAGATTCTGATTCTGAGTCGAGAAGGAAGATGGAGATGCTTTCATCGCAGCCTTGGCCACTCATGCAGGTGACAATGCATGGTTGATAGACTCAGGTGCATCTTTCCACATGACTCCTAATAGAAACTGGTTTAGTAAGTATGAAAATTTTGATGGTGGTAAGGTGTATTTGGGTGATTACTCTATTCTTGATATTGTTGGTTGTGGAACTATTGTGTGAAATTTTTGATGGTAGAATTAGAAGATTTGATGGTGTCTTGCATATCCTGGGACTAACAAGAAATTTGTTATCTGTTAGCAAACTAATAGATGCGGGTGTGCTTGTACAATTTTCTGAAGCAGGTGTGAAAATGGTGAGAGGTGCTATGGTAATAGCAAGAGGAAGCAGATTGGGTACATTGTACCAGCTTGATGCATGCACGGTTGAGTGCAACAGTACTTTTGATAAGATTGTGAAAAGGACTACTTTGTTGGAGGAGAGGGTTTCTCTTTCAAGAGATGGTCATGGTTTTTGGGTACCCAAGGGTGCTCTATCTACCGAATCAAAGTTTCTTGTAGAGAAGACCATGTTATGGCACCAAAGACTCGGCCACATAGGTGAGAAGGGTCTAAGAACCTTGAAAAATAAAAACCTTGTTGATGGGTTGAATGACTGCAATCTTGAGTTCAATTTTTGTGAGCATTGCATCTATGGTAAACAAAATCGTATTCAGTTTTACTCGAGTTCTCAAAAGTCTTCATGTATTTTGGATCTTATCCATTCATATGTATTTGGTCTAGTTGATGTTTCTTCTATTGGTAGATTAGTTTATTATGTTTCTTTCATTGATGATTTCAGTAGAAGAACATGGGTTTATTTTCTTAGGAGTAAAGCTGAAGTTTTCAGTCATTTCAAAGAATTTAAAGCAATGGTTGAGTTGCAGACTGGAAAGAAGATAAAGTGTTTGAGAACTGATAATGGTGGTGAATATTGCTCTAATGATTTTGACACATTTTGTAAAGATTGTGGTATTAAAAGAGAGAAGACGACTCCGTATTCTCCACAGCAGAATGGAGTTGCAGAAAGAATGAACATGACCTTGATGGAGAAGGCTAGGAGTATGCTGAGTGGAGCTGGACTGGAACAAAAGTTCTGGGCTGAAGCTGTAGCCACTGCCTGCTACCTGATAAACAGGTCTCCTACATCAGCTCTTGTTGATAAGACACCAATGGAAGCGTGGTCGGGCCACAAGCCTTCACTTAGACATCTGAGAGTGTTTGGTTGTGAGGCATATGCTCATGTGCCAAAGGAGAAGCAGACAAAATTGGACAACAAAGCTGTCAAATGTATCTTCATTGGATATAGTTATGGTGTGAAAGGATACAAGCTTTGGGATCCTATTGCACAAAAGGTATTTTATTCCAGAAGTGTTATTTTTAGAGAAACTAAGCCTTCTTCTGTTATAGTGCAGCCAGAACAGATGGAAGAAAAGAAAGATGTGATTCAACTGCCTGCTACACCTGAGAAAGTTGAATCGAGGCCCTTAGAAAGACAAGATGTTGAGGAGAGCTCTACGAGTTCTGAATCATCAGAGGAAGAGGGAGAACCTAAACCTGAACCAGATCTTGTTCGAAGGTCTAGTAGACAGAGGAAAGCACCAGAAAGGTATGGATATTCTCCTGATGATTGGAGGTGTATATTTGCTTTGAATGCTAATATTGATGAACCGAGATCTGTAGAAGAGGCTCTTGGTATGAATGATTCAGAGTCCTGGAAAATAGCCATGGAAGAAGAGATGGCAGCTCTTAAGAAGAATGACACATGGGACCTTGTACCATTGCCTGAAGGACGGAAGCCTGTTGGTTGTAAATGGGTGTTCAAAAGGAAGATGGGTTCAAATGGAAGCATTGAGAAGTATAAAGCACGTTTGGTTGCAAAAGGTTACTCCCAGGTTGCAGGAGTTGATTATGGTGAAATTTTTTCTCCTGTAGCAAAAATGACATCCATTCAATTTTTACTTTCTATTGCAGCTGCTTATGATCTAGAGGTTGAGCAGATGGATGTGAAAACAACTTTCCTTCATGGAGATTTGGAGGAAGAAATTTATATGACACAGCCAGAGCACTTTGTGGTGAAAGGTAAAAGTCATTTGGTTTGTAAGTTGAAGAAATCCTTGTATGGTTTAAAACAAAGTCCTAGGATGTGGTACCAAAAGTTTGATACATATGTTTTGAGTTTGGGATTTGTGCGATCTAAATCTGATCACTGTATATATTACAAGTTTGATGGTGATTATTTCCTGGTTATTGCCTTGTATGTTGATGACATGTTGTTTATTGGCAAAGGAAAAGGTTTGATTACAGAATTAAAATCTCAGCTCTCAGCAAAGTTTGAAATGAAAGATCTTGGTACATCAAGGCATATTCTGGGAATGGAGATTATAAGAGATAGGAAAAATAGAAAGCTTTGGCTAGGCCAGAGTAAGTATGTTGGTACTATTATGAGAAGATTCAATATGCAGTATTCCAGACCATTGAGTGTTCCTGTTACTATGAGAACAAAGCTTTCTAGCTCATAGTGTCCTACATCCCCATTGGAGATGGAAGATATGAGTTGAGTACCATATCAGAGTGTTGCTGGAAGTTTGATGTATGCTATGGTCTGTACAAGACCAGACATTGCCCAAGCAGTGGGAGTACTTTCCCGTTACATGTCTAATCCAGGAAGAGCACATTGGGATGTAGTAAAAAGAGTTTTCAAATACTTGCGGGGTACCTCAGAGTACTCTATTTGTTTCCATGGAACAGGAAACGAGCATTCCTTGGATATTCAAGGCTACGTGGATTTAGACTGGGTTGGTGATGTTGATAAAAGAAGATCCACTAGTGCATATGTGTTTACATTATTCAGTGGTGTAATCAGTTGGATGAGCAAGCGACAAGCTGTGGTCGCTTTTTCCACTACAGAGGCAGAGTATATGGCAGCTACTCATGCCTGCAAGGAATCCATCTGGCTAAAGAGATTGTGTTCAAATATAGAGTTCAAATAGGGCACAGTGACAATTTATAGTGACAGTAAGAGTGTAATCTGCCTAGCGAAGAACCCGACATTTCATGCCAGGACCAAGCACATTGATGTACAATATCATTTTGTGAGAGATATGGTCGAGGACAACAAGGTGAAGCTGGAGAAGGTGGAGACTTTGGTGAATGTTGCTGATGCATTAACTAAGCCCGTGAGCACAGAGAAATTTAGATGGTGTTCAGAGTCGATGGGGCTCTCGGCCCCTAGCAATTAAGTCCATGACACTTTGGATCCCCTGACTCTTGCAAGGTGTTCGACAAGTGGGAGAATGTTGAGAATTGTGTCTCAACCTTGCAAGCTTTTTCCAAAAAATTCTAGAATTTGTTTGTGGTAGTTCTCCACATGTTTATGTGTTGGAAAAAGGTGTATGAGTTATTAAAAAATGTGCCTTGTCCCTAGTAGAATATAGGAGGGCTATTTTTAGAGTATAAACAACTCATTGTATAAATTTTATGGGGGTCTAAACTAGAGGACAAAATTATGGACGAAAATGCTATTTTAACTTGGTTGTTTTTCCATCTTGGAGTTACAAATGACAAGTGGGTAACATGTGGCATGGTTGTTTTTCCCGTGGTTTTGGCCCATGGTTTTGTAAAACCACAAATGGTTTCCAAGTTGTAAATCACTATAAAAGGAGGGCTTGGGGAGGTATTTGAATCACCAAGTTCAGTTTGCAAGACTGGGTGCTAGAAGGAGTCTCTCTGAGTCCGAGTCCGAGTTCGAGTTGTGGTGATGCACTCTTGTAAGAACTTGCATTGCAAGTGTATTGTAATCTTCTTGATTTGATAATACATTGTGCAGGTTTTGGAGGGTGGGGTTTTTCTCCTGGAAGGGTTTCCCCACGGTAATTACTGTGTTATGTGTTTATTGTGATATTTCATTTATGCATGTTTATTTGTCCATTGAAATCTCTGTAATAGTTAGTTGAATTTGCATAATCGTCCTCTCAAGATTAGTGTAGGAAGCGATTCCGCGCACCTTTGCTTCCTTACATGAAATTGATATTTTTTATTTTAAAACTATATATTTAAGATATAAATATTAGTCATCAAATTTTTAAGTTATAATTTGAATATTTTAAAAATAACAATAGATGTATTTTCTTAAAAAAAAAGAGATATATTTCAAATATCAATATTAATATAAGAATTACTCATTAATTTTTAAAAATAGTCCTATTTAAAATTAAGATATCAATAGATCTATCTAAAATACTTTAACAAATAAACAATTGTCACATTTTAATTATTTCTTGTTGTCATTGTAAAATGTTTTTAACTTAAAAACTAATATTCCTATTTTAGATAGATCTATTGATATCTTAATTTTAAATAGGTCTATTTTTAAAAATTAATGAGAGTAATTCTTATATTAATATTAATATTTGAAATATATCTATTTTTTTTAAGAAAATACATCTATTGTTATTTTTAAAATATTCAAATTATAACTTAAAAATTTGATGACTAATATTTATATCTTAAATATATAGTTTTAAAATAAAAAATATCAATTTCAAACCATTCTATTGAATTAATAGTTATTTTATTTTAAGTTATATATATATTCTACATATTATTATTTGAATAACGCTTTTTTTACTTTTAATATTTAATAATTCATTTATAAACATTGATATATTTTAATATTTGAAATATTGAGATACCAATTTTAAATTCTGCCATTTTAAAAAACCATTACGAGACTTACGTTATTTTTTATTACTCCTTTTGAAAATTACTGTATTATGGAGAATATATCTTGACATAACTGTATTAATATAATTTAATTACAGTACTTGCAGGACGTGGAGGTGATGTGGAAATCGAATAGCAGCAGGTGGACGACACAATAGGGAAACCGTTAGCAGGTTGCAGGGGGTTTGCACGGGCACATCCATCGGATGCCCATCGATGGGCGTCAATGCAAATTGTCACCTAGATAGCCAGTGCCTAGAGTCACCACACCACCAATAGATTTTTTGCATTTTACCACATGGAGGGCCCACCAAGAAGCCCATCCAATCGTGCACATGTAGTACTAAATATGATGAAATAGATTTCTCAGCCTACACAAATGCAACACGTGGCAAGCTAGGAAGGATAATAGATGGGGAAAGGAGATAGAACTAGGCTAATAGATGGAGGTGCACGAGGATGCCATGTAGCACCAAAGCACTTCCCACTATGCACTTAGACTTCCTAGGGGGAGCGACATGATTTACGAAACCAACTAATCGCACAACTGGGTTTAAATGCAAAACTTGTGGCCTTTGCCAAGGTGGAAATAAGTTGTGTTTTAGCCAACATATAACAACTAGTTTGAAAGGGAAAATGGGGTCAATTTTATAATTTACATTCAAAATTTTAAGATTCAAATTCTCATGTACAAAATTGATAATAATCCCTTCTATATTGGTGAATCTAAACAAAGATGATTAATAATAGAGATTTCACATCAAATCTAGATGTGTGGAGATGGAATAAAGTTGGGATAAGGTTATTTGCTAACTTCCATAGAAAAATATCTCAATGTGCATACTAGTCATTATATAAAAGATAATCTAATCAAAGTGGACCCAAAATACAAAAGAAAGGGACATAAATATACAATTTTCACCATTACACTATTAAATCATCCAAACACTTCACTAAAATAATTAAAAATTTAATAAAATTAAAACCATAATAATAATAATTTTAGTATTTAAAATTTGATTCAAAATTATATTCAAAATTGTACAATAATTTGAATATTATGAAATGGATAGTAAAAATACCTTAGGCCAAAGATAAATATAGTTTTTTTATAAGAAAAAGGAAATATATATTAATTAAGAATCCAAACGATAAATGTAGATAAATAGATAGTGTAACTTAAAAATATCTGGTCTGAAAAATAGATAAAATGTACCTGCCCACTGCATCTCCATTAGAAGCATATAGAACTTAGATATAATAAACGACAGCAATAAGACCTAATAGCATAGAAGCCACCACCTACTCAAGTTATAGTCCATAAACAGTCTTCCACACAACACTTGCATATAATCGAAAGCTATGTCAAGCACGTACGCGTGATATTTGAAGCCTACAAAAATCTTTATTAGGGTTCAGATTGATATTGACGTCCGACTAGTCTTGAACATTACGTTTGATTACGTGGACTTTTTGCAGCTTGATTCGTGGAACTGTGAAAAATACCTTGTCATTAGACTTTCTAAACGAACTCATGAAAAATACCTTGTCATTAGACTTTCTAAACGAACTCATTTTCATGTTAAAGTTTCACAGAATCGTGAGAGAAAAGAAAGCCCACTCCCCCTTCCCCCGCCTAAAAAAAAATCAAATTGAATAAGAAATAAATTCAATATATTACTGTGCAACTGAACATATTTCTTACGAAAGAGAGCAAAATACAAAACAATCCTCTCGTCTCGTCACACTCTATTTACTCACTTTGTTGTTTAGGGTAGTTTGGCAGGTATCAACATCTTTAGAGGCAAATACAAAACAATCCTTTTTCCACAAGTGGACTTCGATGGGCTTCTTCCGTGGCCCAAAAGAAATCCTTCCAGTTAAATACATTATTTTACAATTAGATCGGCTGTACTGAAGATATATTCTCTCGGATTGACAGTCAGTGAAAAGTTTAACAGACACACTACAGTTTATAAAGGGCTACCACTACAGTTTATAAAGGGCTACCCTGAAAGAGAGAAAAAAATCCACTGTGGAGTTGGAGCCATGGAAGTCTTATTCCTTATATACATCGCCTGGAAAGCTTTCGAGACTTCTCCCTAGTTTCTGAGCTTGCAGAGAAATAATAAAGCAAATAATTAATTGGGACCCCAACAGCTAAGATACATAACGTGTCGCAGTGCCTCCTCGGACTGCTTTCTTCTTTGGCGATTGAGATCGCCAGCTTCCTCAGATTGAGGTTTGCACGAGGAGAAGAATCCAAGCGCCACATCAGAAGATGGAGCAGCAACTGATAAAGACGAGAGCTTCAGCTTTAGACCATCTTCCCTCAAAGCCCGTATAAAGTCCTTTGAACACATTTTTCTCTACTTTCTTTCTCAGAAGAAAAGCTTGAATGGCAAGTTCGATAAGAGATGATATCTGTGTTTGGATAGTAGAAATGATGATGTGAGGAAGATTAAAAAGAGTGGGAAGTGGAGTGAAGTGGGACAAAACCACCGGCTATTCTCAGTTCCACTTGGATTGTCTTTCCAACGGCGTTGTATACCAGGAATTGGATTCCAGTAGCTTCCAAACTATCAGTAAGCTAGAATTGTAATTTGTGGTTTAATGTGGGGCCGGATGGGCTACAAAGCTGTTTGTTTTCTATATTCTATGTGGTCCAAATCCTGTGGGTTGGGCTGTTTTATGTCTATTTATTGTTGGGTGGCTTTAATAAATTTAAATCTTTAACAGAAAGAATTCAACGAGATATTTTATAAAAGAACTCTTTTGAAATCATCGGTTAAGAAAGTTGCATATCATGGGCAGATCATAGCCCTACAAAATAAAAATCGATATCAGAACAAATATCTAAAAACTGATTCATGAAGGCATTCAATAAGATAAGCACAAGAAAAGTAGCATAAAGATATTTGTGGCAGGCATGAGAGAATCTAATATGTGGTCATGCGGCCACTTGTAAAGGGTTTCTTTATCAAGGCGAACAATAAGATAATGATAGCTATGAATGTAAGATGTAAATGACATAAGTATGATAAAAGGATTATAATATACAATAATAGGGTATCATTATTGTAATCATAATAATACAAAGTGTATGATTATGAGATAAATAAGATTATAATATTAGATTATACTAGCAGTTGCGTGTAGTGACATGCAACGATGAGCCAATAGGCGGAGGGGAAGTCTAAATGGTAGAGATGCAATCTGAGAGCGAGCAGAGGATGCTTACATATCTGCACGTAGCAAATGATAAACTATATTGTAAGTGTTATTTGGAACATTCATTTTGTTGTGTTTCATCTTATTACCCCTATGTGTAGGTATGTATGTATGTCATAGCAGATTGAAACAAGATTGATACATACCAAGAGAGATCAAGTGACCACATTTAAGAATTCTTATGGCATCATTAATAACCTTTTTATGATACCATTACGCTAAGACAATAGGGGTATATTTACATAAGTCATGGACAACCATAACAATAAAGAGATAATTGCATCCCTAGGATTTTGTCAATGTTAATCAAAAAGTAGATCGATACAAAAATTTGAACTATATTTTTTTATTTTATTTCTGAATTTGACTTTACATGCGATTGGAATATATCTCAAGAGATTACATATAAACTTTTTTGGGTGCAAGGTTTAAAAATAGAGCTGCATGTTGTCTCAATGTAAACAATGCTCAGAGAAATGTTTAATATTACACTTAATGTACAACCTATGAAACATATGAATGTTGTCTACATCTTAAGTCAGAAACATATAGATCTACACATAGGAAATATAAAATGAAACACAAAAAAATGAGGTCTGCTCTCCACCCTACCATATTGGGTCATGGAGCCTCATGGGCTCTCACCAAACCCCCAAGCAAGAACATACATCGTCCACCACTCTGATCAAAGGTGAAATCAATGTTCCTTACTAATTGTTTATTTGACCATTGTGACTGATCTTACAGTCACTATGATTATTCTGAAAGGTCGTTTATAACACATTACTTCATCAAAATCCCCATTATGGATTGAGTATGTTCTACAAAAATGATAGAAAAATGTGAAGTTTAGTGCAATGAACATGTGTCATTGGTAGACAATATCTAAATCAGGAAATATAAAGAGTTCTATAATTTATAACAAATAATATGTAATGCACCTGTAATAGAAGGGATGAAATAAATAAAATGTAGGCATACCTTGTGCACGTGGCGGAATGCAGTATAAAGACAAGAAAAGAAGGCCTGCTCTCCACCCTACCATATTGGGTCATGGAGCCTCATGGGCTCTCACCAAACCCCTGAGCAAAAAACATAAATTGTCCACCACTTTGATCAATGGTGAAAGCAATGTTTCGACACCTGCTGACTTCATAGAAGATGTAATGGCATCAAAACATCCACGAAGGAGGATTGTTTGGCTTGAGTATGCTCTACAAAAATAAAAGGGTAATGTGAAGTTTAGTTCAATGAACATGTGTCATGGGTATACAATATCTAAATCAGGAAATATAAAGAGTTATATAATTTATAACAAATAATATGCAATGCAGTTGTAATAGAAGGCAACAATTAAATAAAATGTAGGCATAGCTTGTGCACGCAACGGATTGCAGAATGAACACAATAAAAGAAGGCCTACTCTCCACCCTACCATATTGGGTCATGGAGCCTCATGGGCTCTCACCAAACCCTCGAGCAAAAACATAAATTGTCCACCACTTTGATCAATGGTGAAAGCAATGCTTTGGCACCTAAGAATTTGCTTGAGTTGAAATCAATGCTATACATTTTTAAGAAATTGACATGCAGTTATGAAATAAGAGATGGAATAAAAGATATATAGCCTTACCTTGTATATAGATAGAATGTAGTTGCAGCTCGCATACCATGCCAAACGTGTGATTGTAAAGTTATTTACCATTTTGGAGATCTGTATACCTTGCATGTAAATAGAATGTAGTTGCAATCTAAAATGGTTTGACTCAGATATAGTTAAAGACAAGGAACATGTGAAATTTAGTGAGGTGAACATGTTTCATTAGTAACCAATATCTAAATTACGAAATTGAAACAGTTCTATAATTTATAAGAAAAAAAAATGTAATACACCTGCAATCGAAGATCAAATAAAGAAGATGCAGGCATACCTTTTGCAAAGGGCGTGATGCAGTATGAAAATGATTACATCTCGCATATAGAAATGATAAGGAAGTGAATTTAGAAATGGTGGAAATTCTATATGCATGGAAATGAAGAGGGAAAAGAGAAGCAATAGAGTTACCGTAAAAAATAGCAACATTTCATGATGATGGCAATGAACACAATTGTTGCACACGATCCTCTTCTTTCATTCATAGTGAACTCTAATTGTTGGCATGTATCTTGCAGTATCTAGCAAAATAGAAAGGCAGATCTACACATATTGCTAAAGAACCCAGTTCAAGTGAAGAATCGAGTTGTGCACATAGGAAATATAGAACGAAACACAACAAAATGAGGCCTGCTCTCCGCCCTACCATATTGCGTCATGGAGCCTCATGCACTCTTAGCAAACCCCCAAGCAAGAACATACATCGACCACCACTCTGATGAATGGTGAAATCAATGTTCCTTATTACACTTAATATACAGCCTATCATTCAAACAACTCCTTTTTGAGGTTGGAAGAAATAATAACTAAAAAGGTGCATTTAAGTTCAGATAGGTCTATATATCGGTGCAAATTTTGTTTTCCAAATTGATATATAGGAATTGCATGCCTTGGATTCATTTGTAGGGATCTGTTGCTCGGATATATATAGACACAAAACAATGTGTGGAAATGTATGTATGTGGAATTACATGTAGACAATAGGTAGCAAATCGACAATAAAAGGTCGCATGACAACTAAAAGGGATAGGCACCATTACAATAAACATGGGAGGGCCAAGTATTCAACTTTGACATTATTGAGAGTGAGCGGACATAAATACAAATCACTTGTTTTGTGTTTTTTTGCATGGGGGGATGGTTGGTAAAGCAATAAAAAAGTCTTGGTGATGCTACCATTGATCAGAGTGATGGACAATGGATTTCTGTTGTGTGTAGATATGTATGTATGTCATAGTAGATGCAAAGAACATTAATACATATTGATCCCTATGTTTATTGTGTTGGGACATTCTTGCAATGATAAGTTGTATTTTAAGTGTTATATGGAACATTGATGCAACCATTGACCACAGTGATGAAAAATGCAATGTGCACATTTGGATGTATGTCATAGCAGATGCAAAAAATATTGATACATACTAACACATTTTTGGAATGATAAGTTGTATTTTGAGTGTTATATGGAACATTGATGCCACTATTGTTTGCACTGGTGGACAATGTATTTCCCCTATGTGCAAATATGTATGTATGTCATAGTAGATGCAAACATCATTAATACATATTGATCCCTATGTTTATTTTATGGGACATTCTTGGAATGATAAACTATATTTTTAAGTGTTATATGCAAGATTGATGCTTGAAAAAAATGGGAAAAGAATTATCACAACCGACACTTTTGTATTGCTTTTGCAACCATCACCCCATGCAAAGAACACAAAATAACCTCCAACCACCTTCACATAAATTCCACAATGGATAACCGCACTTGCACCTTCACATAAGCTTGCCCTCCTCACAAACGTTCACTATGGTTTTTGAGGTTTTAAATGGAAGGTGTAAGAGACCTGGTGTCTCTCAAACTGAATACTCGCATTGCTGTTATGATTTATTTGAATCTTTCCCCTTGTTATAAATTTCTAAGTTTTAGTTTTGGATTGTTGCTTGGGTTTTAATGCCTTTTTGATGTTTTTGATAAGGATGATGGTAATTTTATATCCCCATATACAATGTTTGATATATGACACAATAACCTTCTCAAATGAATGTAAATATTGTTCTATAACTAGAGTGGCATTTCAACAAACATTTTCCATGCCAACTTTTGAATTGGAATGTTTAGTTAGAGCAAGACATTTTAGTAAACACTTGGAATGCAATTTTAACTTGGCACTAGAAATGATGTAATTCAAATAAATATTATTTGGCTTTAAATGTGCTTCAACTACATAAAGAAATCACAAGTATGATTTTGAAGGAACCTAGTCATAGCTAGTGTAACCACTGAGAATGTTGATGTAGCAAATAATTTCCAGATTTCCCACACTTTTATTGTTGCTGAGTGTAATGCTAGGATGGCCAACACCAATGATGAAGATTCCTCTGCAAAAATCCAAGTGCCCTAGCCTAGGCTTCACACGCCCAACCTTTAGGTTGTATGACCAACACCCAACAAGAATGGTATGGCCCAATCAACATAATAAACTCCTTTTTATTCATCAAGATCAATGCAATCTGCTGTATGATTTTTACTTTGTAGCCCTTACAAACATATTTGAAACAATGAAATCCTTTCACCAAAATATTTCATTTTGAGCACAAATAGAGCTCCTGGTTGAAGCTCTCCCTTTGCCACAATTTGGTAGATCTCTCACTACCTCAAAGTAGCTTCCTAATGAAGAGTTTGTGTTCTTCAATGGTGTCAATTTCTAAAACCCTGTGCAAACTTGCACACAACCCAATAAAACTTCACAATATCAAATGCTCACACAATATGAGGTCAATTTTGTGAAGAGAGCTTTATATACTCTCACTTGAGAAGTTCGACTTCCTCCATTTGGGCATCATTTAAATTATTTTCTTTTTGTTATTTTGAGTTGACTTTATAAAAAGGGGCCCAAATATTTTAATTCTTTTAAGTGATGACTAATTGAAGGGGTACAACCCCATGGCCCCCCACTTAAATGATATAAAGTGAAATTATAACATAAGATATTAAAATATCTTTTAATAATGATTTCATTATTAAATATGAAATCCAAATGAATTCAACTCATAATTCACTGAATATTTGTAGATACCTAGTCACCAGGTGCCCATGCCTGAAATAGTAACTGCCTGCTCTTGACTTACTATATATTGTAAGTCTCTCAGAATATGCCCAGTGACAACTACAAAGCTCAAACCAAAGTCGACATTGCCTCAAAAGACTAACCAGGTGCCTCTGCTATAAATGGAAACCCTGACTCCCTGAAATAGTAACTTACTATAAATAATGAGTCAAACAGAGTCCAATAGAAGTCAATCTTGGTTTCCCATTGAATACTAGAGGCAAATCAACCTCAATCACTGCTAATGGTGACCTCCTAACCATCTGCTCTAGCCTACAAAGGTCAGGAATAGGATAAGCAACCTATCAACATGTCTGGCCCAGAAAGGGGACATTACAGTCCAGTCCCCCCAAAGATTGCTTGTCCCCAAGCAACCCCTGCAATAAATAACACATCACACCACCCGGATCCCATGGATAGTGTCGTGTAATGTCCCTGTTAGCCAAAACTATCTCTTGAATCTCTCACAACTGAACAACTAGAATAACATGCTATAACCTATCAACCTCAACGTTGTTTGTCATAGGAGAAAAACACTCATGGAGAAGCAAGTCAAACTGCAAGCAACACTTGCCTCCAACCTTTGCATGAGATAGGCTATCATCTAACATGTCCAACATGTGCATATCAGAATTGGGCATCTGATATAACTCATATACACGCGGATCAAAGGTGAAGCTATATGCGCTCAACACTATGTACACACCTACAAACTCCTCTGTGAGCTGTGTTTGAAATCTCGATGCACTGTGAGGACTCAAAACATCACTATCACTGCTCAAATCATGACTGCCAGGGTCCACTGTGTGATCAACATCCAACTCAAATAGCGGATTATCATAAGTCATAGTATCATCTGCCTCAAATAAAGGGTTGTTCACAAACTGAACAACAACATCATGCTAATCAAAACTGTGTAACTCTGACCCCTGATAGTACCGTGGAAAGGTAGACCCTTCCTGAATCACCTCCTACTTTATCTTCTCATCCTCCTCACCAACAGGAGAGATAGAACATAAACTCCCATCAACAATCCCCCTCAACACATAATGCCTACCAGTAGAATCAAAAGTCATCTCCATCCTCGACATGTTGAGGGTGAACTCTCCAATATCTTGGAGCCATCTCATACCCAAAACCACATCAATCCCGTCCATGCTGACTACATAGAAATCTGCCTACATCTCGTAGTCATTAAGCATGAGTGTAAGACTACAAATCTGTCAAGTGTAGGTGAGGGTATAGCCATCTGCAACCCAAACTCTGAAACCAACGAATTCCTTTTTCCAAAGTCTACACCTGCTAACAAAACCTGCGTTGATAAAATTATGTGTAGCCCCAGTGTCCAACACAACTAGGAAATTTCGTCCATCCACAAACCCTCTAACCCTGAAAGATGATCCACTAGGGGGTCTAGCTGATAATGCTAATGGGGATAGGTTGGCATCAGGTCCCGTCTCCATAGAGGCATGTCCAGCCTGAGCATCATCCAAAACAACCTGTTGATCTGATGGCTCAGACCCATCCTCATCGTAGTATACCCACATAAAATGATTGGCCTTTTCGTTAGGCCTCAAAGGACAATCATGATCTTTGTTGTAAGGCTCTTTGCACCCATAACACAACTGTTTCTTCCTCAACTCGTCCTATGTTGCATCATTTGGTTTTGCTATTTCCTTCTTCTTCTGATCAACAACCAGGGAATGTTCCTCCTTTGTAGGCAAGGTATTAGTCTTAGGTTGAAATTTATTTTTTGGGGTAGCTAACTCCATACCCCTTTCCTTTTTGTTGGCTGCGTGTAAGTGAGGTGGGTCAAAAGCCTTGAGCCACCCTCTTAATGGATCCTGCAACCCCTCAGTGAATAACATCAACAACCTCTTCTCTGTCAAGTCCAACACCATGACTGATAGCCACTAAAACTCACCGATATAAGCATCCAAGCTACCAGTCTGTTTCAACTGTGCAAGCTCTCTAAAATAAACCTCTGGATCCTTCTTATCGAAGCGCTCTACCAATCTGTCTGTAAACTCCTGATATAAGGTAATGCAATCATGCTGCAATGTAATCAACCCATGATGCTACCAATCATGAGCTACCCCATCCAAATGTAACACTGCAAACCGAATAACATCTCTCTTTGCCATAGGTCGCAAAGTAAGAAAGGTATCCAATTTGCTGATCTAGGCTCTAGCTAAAAATTTCCCACTGCCATCGAACAAAGGAAGTGTGAGCTTGCTGGTAGCATGCTTCAAATCACTATTCTAGTGCCTCGATGTACTATCTTGTCTAGTCCGTCCATACTCTCGCTTCTGAGTCATGAAGCGATCAAATGTAAAGTGCTCTCGAACCCGTGGAGGCAACAACTCCCACTCATCATGCATAGCCATGACATCATCAGTGAACTCCACCTCCTCCCCCTGAACATGCTCTGGCTCATCTCTCAAGAAGGTAGGTTGTGTAGGCCTATCATATGTGAAAGTGGGTGCTCTCCTTGCTCTAGGTATACCGACAACACTTGCATGGTCTTCTTGCTCTTGTTGTGGCCTTCTTGGTTGGTTCATCTGTTGAATAACTATAGTTAATTGTTGCAACACATTAGCTATTTGTTGCTACTCGACTGCTATTTTGTGTTGCCCTGCTTCTATCCCTCTCATAATGTTTCTTGCTTCTTGTTCCTCATCATGTCTACCAAACTTAGGAGGACTACCACCTCCTCTTTCACCCATATCCATCTGTAGTACCTGTTCTCTAGCCTGATTGACCTATTGTTCTGCTTTTCTCTGTCTAGTATAGTACCCATGTAGTCCAACTTCCTGTGGTCTCATGTAATGTCTAACCCAACAGGTTGGCAGGAAACTGCTCTGATACCACTGTAAGAGACCTGGTGTCTCTCAAACTAAATACTAGCACTGCTGTTATGATTTATCTGAATCTTTCCCCTTATTGTTATAATTTTCTAAGTTTTAGTTTTGGATTGTTGCTTGGGTTTTAATGCCTTTTTGATGTTTTTGATAAGGATGATGGTAATTTTATATCCCCATATACAGTGTTTGATATATGATGCAATAACCTTCTCAAATGAGTGTAAATATTGTTCTATAACTAGAGGGGAATTTCAACAAAAATTTTCCATGCCAACTTTTGAATTGAAATGTTTAGTTACAGGAATACCTTTTAGTAAACACTTGGAATGCAATTCTAAGGCACTAGAAATGATGTAATTCAAATAAATATTATTTGGCCTTAAATGTGCTTCAACTACGTAAAGAAATCACAAGTCTGATTTTGAAGGAACCTGGTCACAACTGGTGTAACCACTAAGAATGTTGATGTAGCAAATAATTTCTAGATTTCCCCATGCTTTTATTGTTGCTAAGTGTAATGCTAGGATGGCTTCCACCAATGATGAAGATTCCTCTGCAAAAATCCAAGCGCCCTAGCCTAGGCTTCACACACCTAGCCTTTAGGTTGTATGACCAACACCCAACAAGAATGGTACAACCCAACCAACATAATAAACTCCTTTTTCATTCATCAAGGTCAATGCAATCTACTATATGATTGTTACTTTGTAGCCCTTACAAATAGATTTGAAACAATGAAATCCTTTCAGCAAAATATTTCATTTTGAGCACAAATGGAGCTCCTAGTTGAAGCTCTCCCTTTGCCACAATTTGGCAGATCTCTCACTATCTCAAAGCAACTTCCCAATGAAGAGTTTGTGTTCTTCAATGGTGTCAATTTTTGAAACCCTATTCAAACTTGCATATAGCCCAAGAAAACTTCACAATATCAAATGCTCACACAATGAGGTCAATTTTGTGAAGAGAGCTTTATATACTCTCACTTGAGAAGTTCAAATTCCTCCATTTGGGCATCATTTAAATTATTTTCTTTTTGTTATTTTGAGTTGACTTTATAAAA
>VDFB02170395.1:0-14145 GCA_007258455.2 Sequoia sempervirens | reverse complement strand
CATATATTTTTCTTGTCACTTTCTTATTGTTAAATCATTCGGCCACTTGAATTCCTGTGCAGTAGTGAAATTTGTAAGGTGACTCTTCCATCTGCTATCAAGCAGGTTTTTGGCATCTACAAAAAAATTTATGTAACCATTATCTAATGTTATAATTCCATCAAGCAGAGTGTGAAACTCTTCCACATTGATATCACCATCACTTTGAATACATCTCAAGCATTGAGGAACCATTTGATCAAACTCATTCTTCCATTCATCCACATCCTTGAACTTTCCATCATCTTTAATGATCAAAGGAATGAAACTATGTTTTATTGAATCAAATGAATTGCTTTTGTTCTCTACCTTCTTCTTCATGTCATTCAAATACTTATGCTCATCAATAACTTCCTTCACCATCTCTTGAGTAGGCTTTAATCTCGGAGGTGTATCAGGATCCATCTGTGTTGCTTTGCATAAAGTATTAAAAATGTGGTAAGTGGGCTGCCATCTTTTATATAATTCCTCTAGGATTGGGGAATTAGTATTTATTTGTTCCAGGGCTTTCACCAAATGACTAAAACCCTCATGGACTCCACTTATCTTCTCTTTTAAAACTCACACTATGTGCTTCAATATTTCTTTTAAGGTATCCAAGATGTTGCTTGGTGCGTATACCCAAGTTCATTAGGAGTCAGTTCAAGAGCCAGGAGAGTGCAGGGGTCAGGAGGACCTATCCATCATATCAAAGCATCAACTATGACCTTTTAAATCCTATAATGGCATTTGGAAAGGATAAATGTGTTAAGAGAGTCAACTGTCCTAAGGGTCCTGATAAGGACCCTAGGACCAAAATGCTATGTAATTGGAATTATCATGTTATAGGGCTTTAATTAGTAATCTAATGCTTTAAATAGGTCAAATAAAGTTGGATATTGAAGATCCAATAGGTTTTAGTTTGTGGAGTTCAATAAATTTCAAGATTGGAAATTCAAATTTTTGAATTCCAATTTGGGTGGGTAAATGAGTTTTGTGAGTTTTAATCATTTTTATGTAACCTAATCAACCCCAAATGGTTGGATCAGTTGGGGAATGGTTCTATAACCCCAAAATGATCATTTTTATGGAGGTTGGGCATGTGGAGAAGTGATTGTACGGACTATTCTCAGAAAAAATAGAAAAACTTCAATTTTTGCATATTTTTGTGTTCTTTTTGATGTTCTATTGATTCCTATTGAACTTTGATTCATTTTCATGGCTTTAGTACTTGCATTTACATGATTTAAGACCCTTTTATTCTTTTAAATTCAATAGAAATCAATTTCTTGTACAAAACTTCTGACTGTCCTCAAGGAAACACATAATTTGCATTAGTTTTGAGGGTTTTTCATGATGAATGATCCATTTCATGGGAATGTATGACTGATACCAATGAAATGGATCATAATTAACTTGTATCATATCAATCTAACAACCTAAATTGTAGGAAAGAGGAATCAAGTGGTGTACACCAAGAAATCAGAGTGAAAAATGCTTGAAGATGGAGGCTAGGGTATAGCAATAGAATATTTTCCTTAAGTAGGGGTATGTTTTTGAGTTGAAATAGTTGATACATGTTGAATTAATGGTGAAAAGTCTAAAATTAGGATCTTGAAGTGTTTGGAAATCCTAGAACCAAGAAGCCCTAGTTTTGAGGCAAGTTTTGGAGGGTTTTGTGGTTGAGCATGTTAGGTGTGTCATAGAAGCCTAAAAACTTGGGATCCTTGGTTTTGAGTCATGTTAAGGGACTGTTGAAAGTTTCACGGTCAGGGGTTGAGTTTAAAGAGGGGTTGCTTTGGAAAAGAGGGCTAATTAGGCCTAGTTTTTGAGGAAACAACATATTTTGGTTGGTGAGTTCTGAAACAAGTGCCATCAGGGAGTTGATATGTTGTTTTCCATCATAAAACACATCTTAATCAGTCATTATATTGGAGGGTCCTTTGGAAAGTTTGAGAGCAAAGTCAAAAATCCTTTGCTAGAGGCCTAGTTGGGCTAGAAGGCCTAGTTAAGGTGGAAAAGTGGATTTTGTTCAAAACAAAGGTTTGGGGATTTGATTTTATTTAAGACAAGTGTAATTGTGTCTATTAGGAGCATTCCTAGGGTTTGGGTCCATAAGGGAAGAAAATAATTCATGAATGCCAAGTTGAGTCCTTATCTCCATGCTGGCGCCTAGATGAAAGGTTGAGAGTGAATCATTGTTAGTCTTGTAACTTTGTGTTTCTTTCAAAGTCCCTGACCCTACATCATGCTTGACATCATCTCTATTATGTTTTGCTGTCAATTCAGATTGCACCCGAACGCTTGAATAGTTAAATTCAGCAATCTGTTGAAACATGGAATGATTCTCAGGCCTGTGGGTTGCCTAAAACTGAGAATCAATCTCCAGAGAGGGCTGGTTCCCTAATAAAAATCCCCTAAAATCTAATTGACTTGGATGGGAAAGAGGTAGAAAGACTAAGTCTGAATTCTAAACTATGAAACTTTTAATTTATGGTGATGCACCGAATAATCCAACTTGCAGACTTAACTCACAGAACAATTACTCACTATTTTCATTCGCACAACTAGATCTGGAAGTTTAAACACTTGAATATTTTAAAAAAAGGCTATTAAAGAAACAATCACAAAAGGGAAATATGATTTCCACAACTAGACTGTTTGATTATTGATCAACACAATGTTTAACCAGTGGATTTAAACCTGGATGCATACAAAATTCACTAAGGAGACAGAAATATTTAAAGGTTTCAAAAATTGCAACACAATCATTACTTCGATCAATCCCACATGACAAAGATGCTTGAAACTTGAAGGAAAATTCTAAAATACTGAAACTTGAAGGAATTCTCTACAATAACACGATTTGAACCTGTAAAAACACTGCTGTATTAATCTGTAAATAAATGCTGAGTTACAAGATAGTCTTCTTTGCTGAAGGCAAAGGCAGAAAACAAGAACTAGGAATAAAAAACAGCTAAGTTTTTCAATATATACAAAAAACCTTTCAAAAAGGCATGCAAAAAGAACTGAAAGTCCAACTCCAAGAAAGGGTGATGATTCCAAAGCCAAATCCGAGCAGAAGAAAATATCTCTGAAAAGGAGGCCCAAAACCATGCAAAAATAAGTCCAATCAAGCTCAAACTCACTGCCAAGTCATAACTGATACATGCACTATTCCAACTGAACTGCAACTCCCTGAAAAAGTGGCTTAAAGCATGCAAAACTGCCTCATTTTTACCAATCCGCCCATGCAACTCTAAAGTCCACCTCAAAATATTCAATCTTCAGTTTAAGCAAACAATTATAACTCAGCTTTATATAACATTTATTTATTTGCATTTTAAAATACTAAATTAATTAAATGATTTATAAAATATCATTTAATTAATTAGCTACAAGATTTAATGCAAATAAACAAATGAAAATAATTTCTTTTGCAAAAATTGAATTTTCTCTTAAAGCTTCATACACTTCACTCAGCATATATTAAAGATATGCATTGTTTTATAAACATTATTGAAGATCACCATATTTTTGGTAATGATTAAATGTTTTACCAAAATATTCAACACAAAATTCCATCATTGATAAGGCCGACCACTTGTTAGGCGAGTTGACTTCAAAAACGTGACCATGGAGACAATTAAAAACAAAATGATTTATTGAAAATTATTTGCAAAAATATCAAAAAGAATTTAGCGCGAATGAATAAGGTAAAACATGAACCCTAAAATCATTATGTCTCTTGACTTTTGAGAAGCTTCTAGAGGAAGTCGACCGCCACTGCTCAACCCCTAGCCACGAACTTGCTTTTCTGGTATTTCTGCCATTGATGAACTTCGAATCTGGTCGTTTTTGGGCCGAACCTGCAATATATAACATTTTTTCTCAAAAACGTGGAGAGAATGGGGCGCGATTTACTGTTCTAAATGATGTTCTTTCATTTTTTTGAGCTTTTCCTGCAAATCTGGGCATGAATCTTCATTTTCTTGGCCGTTTTTAGAGAATGACATTTTTAGAAAAACGTTGGAAGGCACATGAGGTACGATTTTCCTGATCTGAGTGATGCATTTTCATTTTTCTGTGTATTGCTGTGAATTTTGGACGAATTTGCTTCTTTTCCTAGCCGCCATGATCATTCTTTAGCTTCAAACTTGCTGGAGACTCTTCTAAATTCGAAAAAATGAAGATCTTAACAGGTATTGATGCTTTTATGCGAATTTCTGAAAGTCTAGTTATTTCTTGAAGCCGCCATTGAATATCTGGAAGTATTTTCTGGAAACAAAGAATAAGCTTGCTTAAAAAGAACTCGAATCTATGTCTTTCTTCATTTTTCTGCAATCACTTCACTTTGCAAGCTCGAACTTGACATCTTTTGAAGTATTTTCTTTTTAAAAAAAAAGAATAAACTTGCTCTTTTCTTTTGGATCTGCAAAATATAACATTTTGAACTCATAATAGATGAAAAAACTTTGATTTTTTATGTGTATTACAGCCATGTTTTTTTCAAATCTGGGCATTTTTCTCACAACAAAAATCTGATTTCTGTTTTAAATCTGCAAAAACTTCACTTTCAAGTTGCACCATGAACATCTTCTTGAGATCTTTGCAAAAATATTTCATTTTGAAGCTACAACAGATAAAATATTTCATTTTTCTGTAGATGTAAATCTGGGTATTTTATAAATTTCATAGAGATTTGATTTTTGTTCATAAACAGCAAGCTTTTATCTGATTTGTTAACCCCTTCAGTTATTCTACTGAGTGTGATTCTTTCTCACTGTATTTAAATTTCATGGGCTGCATTTTCTGATTTAATGGCATGATGGATTCAAAAATCTGAAGTTTTTATCCATGAAAACAAAAATCTGTTTTGTGCCTTTGTGACTTTCATGAATAAGCATACCTTGTGAGCTTAAGATGTCATGCTATCACTTTGTTGTCTTGACGAAAGAAGCTTTCAAATGATTAACATTGCTGATGTACCAAACAGAAAAAATAAATGCATTCATCCAGACAGTTATACATAAGAATTAATGCTGATATCCTTTCATTTGCACTTGTCTCATAACTGTCATGTTCATTTATACTAATCTACAAACTATCCTTTTGTTTATTTTCCGGAAAAAGCTCCTTGATGACTGTCAATGTCATGTTCCTTTTAGATATATGCATCTGTTACTTACCGTTGAAGGATTTTGACAGCTCAAAACATTTAACTTTACCAGTTATATCAGCATTCTACTCATAACTGTTTTTAACATTTTGACTGCACTATGAGATCACTGCCCATTATTAAAATTACAGAACTCTATTTTTCTTTTTCACACTTTGCACGATCTTCACAAATTCTTGCTCAAAATAAAAAAAAAAAATTGTATTTGAACTCTTGTCATTGAAGACCTATGTGCATATGCTGAGAATGATTAAATATTCACACTCTCCTTGTTTCCAGTTTAGCTGGGTACTTCTGTAGCATTTTCCTTCCTTGCTATTAGCTACAAATGATTACCATTATCAGAGAATTGTGTCACTTTCTGTCACTGGTCTTCTTTAAAAGTACTATGATGTTGTTCCACTATAGCATTTTCCTGTGTTATGCTCAAATCTGTACCTTTCAAAGTAATGACTTTGCCTTCACTTAATTATATTCTAAGTTGATGAACATGAAAGCTTTTGTTTTCTGCCTGTTGTCTCTTGAACTCGAATGCATGACTACTACATACTTTTGAAGCTATGAATACTTCAAATGCATGAATACTCTGTCTCTCTTCAAATGTAAAGAGGCTCTTCATTTCATTAAAATGAACGTAAAAATATGAAGCAGAGTTGAACAAAGTATTATCAAAATTGATGAGTTCTTCACACTATTCTTTTGAATTTCTCTAAAATAAGGCTGCTTATATGATTATCCTTTAACTTCAACAACTCTCTTAATGACTGTTTTAACAATGTTAACGAACTCTCGTATGTAACTTGAGAGTGTATCCTTTTGATATGCCGGGCTCAACCCTTGTGGGAGCCCGTTTTACTCCACATATCTGATGAAATGAACTCGAACATGATAAACCTATTCTTGCACATTGAAACAAACATGTCAGCAAAATATAAGAAGCTGAAAGCTTCCATTGATTTACATTCCCTCTTCTCTGATTTTTTGCAATTATCTAATGAATGCTCGGTTTAATGCAAATTACATTCCTGTCTGTAGCATAGGCGTAAGGCAAAAAGTAATTCGCCATTGCTTAGAGTATAACTCTAATACCATTTCCTTAATGATTTTGCAGGTACACAGAGCGATGAAGTGAGGCTGCAGCTGCTTGGATGCACGACGGCTAGAAGCACCAACGAAATTGATTCATCATTACAGGCAATGATGAATTGCTTCTCTTTTTTACGCTTATGTTATTTTCAGCAGTGTAGTCTGTCCATTTAAATTTTGTATTCATCTCTTGATTGTTAGAAACAAACTTAGTTACTCTCATGGCTTGTGCGAGATTCAACATTTTACAAAATGAATAAAAGTATCACTATGCAAATTTTCTCAATTTTATGTTTTGAACATTTGCACAATAAACTTATGACACATATGTAAGATGATCTCAATGATGATCAATGAACACTCAATCAGCAAAATATGAAACTTTTCTATACCTATAAATGATGAACTTCGTTCAGCTCTACTTGTTTGAACTTGGAGTAAAAAATAGGCACGCTTTTCAAAATTTCAGTCTCTTCTTTCAACTATTGGATTTGTGGATCTTCAACTGGAGCAGGTGGATGGTAGACAACTATTTCATCTCCTTTTACATCTATGGCTTGTTGCAATTTTTGGTTTAATCAAACATTTTCAATGAATAACTTATTTATTTCATCATTTGATAACTTGAGTCTCTTCTCATACTTTGTTATCTTCTTTTCCATGTTTTCTACCACATCCTTTGTAAACATAGCGGAGTGCATAGTTATGGTTGCTACTTCTATTGGAGTAGTTTCCTTCATTGTTTTGACCATTGTAGATCCTCTCATTTCCTATACTACATCTAGAATCCTTGGCTTGCTTGTGTTCTTCTATTTTGTCCACAGGGCAAGGGTCTGGGTGGTAGGATTATATCCTGTGCCTAAGAATTCTTCTTCTAAATCAAATTCCACAACCAAGTTTGGATCATCCTGAGCTCTAATTTGATCTAACAAAAACACCTTAGAGAGCTCCATTCCAGGTATGATTAACATCTTTCTATTAAGCACCAACTCCCTTGCTTTTTTGGGAGTAATATTGATATTATCAATATCCAACTCTGCCATTGTTTGAGCCTGCACCTCTGCATGCTTTGAATCATCAATCCCAATGAGGTTAATCTTTAGCCTGTCATCAAACTATTTCATTTTAATCTTTATCCAAAAATATTTGAATTCCCTTGTATAGATGAAATCATCATCCTCCATGAACCGCAAAGAAGTAATTATTCTCTCATCATCTTGTATCTCATCAACAATTTCTTATGATATTCTTACTTTTGGGTCATGAGTCTCTAACACCTTTTGCTACTCTACTACCTCTTTCATCTTAGCCAAAGTCAAGACTACTTCTTTCTCTTCATCACTCGACCCATAGTCAACTAGTGATTTAGTTCTATGTTTCTTAGTAGGAGGTTCATCAGTTGGAGATGGGGGAGATAGATGAGCTAGTGATGGAGGTGGTTTATGTGATGTGGAGGCTATGGATGATGGTGGCTGGGGTGAAGATGGTGGAGCTGATTTCTCTTCTTGATCCTTTTTATACATTTCATCAAACTTACTAAGAATCAATTGCATCCTTTTCAACAAATATGATTCTTCTTCAAAGAACCCCTTGAACTTCTTATCTTTCTCTTTCTTCTAGTCCTCCCATCTCATCATCATTAACCATTTTTTCCTTGTTTCAAACACATTGAAAATTATACCAGGTTTCTTATCACATCCTCTCCTGGATCAAATGCATGTGTTATCGCCCTCTTTGTAAGTAGGGTCCTTCTGATATTATTGATGTGACCCTCTAGATCACATACTCTCACTTTTCCTGATCTGAGAGAAAAATTGGATCTTATGAATCTCTACACTTCTTCAAACATATCTAACCCAGCTGATAAATCCTCAAAAATTGTTAAGTCAGGCAAGAAAGTCCCCTTTCTCATGTTCTTCATGAGACTATGCTCCACCCAGAGCATTTTCTAGATAAATTCTACAAACAATACTCTGCTAGGCACAAATTTTGGTAAAATATGTGGGGCCTAATCACAACCATGCACCCTAATGATGCTATATTGTGGCATTAAAAACTAGTCAGCATAGTTATGTGCGAAACCCTGGTCTAGTTTATATTGCATGGGTGTCATAACCTCCATTAAAGACTGTGGTAGCCTCGATGTAGGAAGACCAAGGGAAGCAATTAGTCTGTTGAAAAAGTCATCCCTAAACACAACAAATTCACCTTCAGTGCACCTACTATCCCAAATATAGCACCAATTTTTCACTGGGAGCATAACTCCATTCTCATGTGTCCTCAACTTCATCCTTTTAGTCCACTTGATTTCATTTTGAAATAGAATTAAATGACACAGTAGAGAATATTTTCTGAAAGTGATAGGGGCCTTTTCTTCCCTAACCTATAATAGACCTCCATGAATTTGTTCCTCAATGATAGAAGAAAAATCAAACTCCACATTAGACTCAGGGTGCTCGATAGTCATTACCATCCTCATCAATCCAATTGACATATTGTCTTCAACATCAAATCCAAGACTCTGGCATAATGCATAATAGGTCTTTTTGTAATAAGTTTGAAATTCAAACACTGGAAAGGGTTCAACTTTTGAAGAAGGAATAGGAAGGACTCTATTTTTGTCACCCCTTTTCATGTGTAGGGGGGTTCATCAATTCTATAGGTCCTCTTCAATCTTTTGTAGTTCTACTCTAGCCTCCCCAAATCTATTTCTATGACAGCCTGCTTATTTAGGTCAAAACACCTAATTATAGCTTCCCTGGAGATATCTACCAAACATTGTCCATCTGGGAGCCTAAAAAATTTCAAAGGGGAATGATATCTACTAGTTAGATCTCTAATAAGCTCAACATCAACAAACACATTAGGAACTATCAATTTACCCATATCAAGAGTCCATGGGTTCGATACTGGGACCCCTTCATTTCTATTCTTATAGAAATACCAATACAAATTCCACCCAGACTGTGGAATTATTGGGTCTCTACACCCCTAAGCTAAATCCTTAAAGACCCCCTTATAACCTTTATCAACTCAACCAGGCAACAGTGCAAGTAATGGCGACTATAATGAAGCTTTATTAGATTTTTCTTCTTTTTTAGTCCTCACTTATGCTTTCTTAGGTGCCATTGCTCAAAATTCAATGTGTGGTGAGTAGAACTTACCCAAAATATTGCTTTCCCTGAAGAATTTTTTTGACTATCACACCTTGAGCTTGCCTATACTCAACTTTTGTTACCACAAGTGAACAAATTCACAATCTGCCTTATTTTAATTATCATATTATAATACAATAATTCTCATACAAGCTCTACATCATTCAAATCCTTCACACTGAGCTAAATTTCATATTTTGATGCTGATTGATGTGACTGGCCTTCATTTAATGCTCCAACGGCTAATTACCGTGTTACCGCTCATCACTTTTCATTTCTCTATGGTACCACAGTACATAGTCTTTACTTATTCCCAATATACTACAATACCATGCACTTCTTTGGCTTCCTTGGTAGTACCACAGTGTATACTTTGCACTTTACCCTATATATCGCTTTACCGTAGGCCACATTCTGATCACCTGTGGTATAGTGGTTCTCCCTTATGTTTGTTCTTTATTTATAGCTCTACCCCAGGCTTCACTCCAACCCTTTGTGGTATAGAGATTCCCTTTGCTTGTACTGATGATAACCCCACTCTATTGTGGGCTAGGTATCAATCCTTTGTGGTATAGCGATAAAAAAAATTACTACCCTCTTACCGCACTACCATGAGTTACTTTGTTGGAGGTCACAGTAAGGAGGTAAAATGGAAGGCATATATGGGATACTCAAGTATGGCAGCGATATGGTGGTAAAAGACTAATTTGACCTTGCAGATGGTAGAAACATGAATTTCATGAAAATATTGAGAGAGACCCTTGATTTTTATGACAAAATCAATAAAAATTTTGAAAGTAGTAAATTTTGGTTCCAACAAAGATGTTAGGTTAGTTACATCAATTATAAGTGGAGTCATATCTTTGTGGTATTAACTAATTATACAGCGTTTGTGGGAATTTTATTTTTATATATACAGTTGGTCGAGAGTGAGATGCACTACATTTGTACGTCGCAAACAATCTTGATTGGATGATGGTATGGATTGAGCGATGTCAACAATCTGGTCGCACATTAACATGGGAAGGTGTGGCTTCATTGGTTAAAGAAGCTCATCGTAATAGAGATTCCAATGTTACACAAAGGGAAATTGATTTAGCATATGGTTTAAGAGATAAACAGGTACGTATAAATATATTAATCACCCATATTATTTAATTATTTTCAATTATATTGATATATATATGTTGAGATTTTTTTCTTTGCATACATTTGACCAAGAATAAATATGTTTATCAATTGATGATATTGCAATAATTTTTACATGTTTGACATATAATGCAGGTGAAACACCACAAGGCTATGTGGTCATGATAATTAAATAATTTTTGAATCAAAAGGATTGGATGAGATGAAGAAAACTTGTGATTTTGGGATAAGCTACTGGAGTCTTTCATGTGACTATTTTTCATCTAGAAGTGACATACATCAGTCTGAGAAAATCGATACTATGGGATTTTGAAGGATGATATAATTGAGTGTGACTTGAATTTTCCTTCAAATTAATTATGTTCATGATCAATGGTACAACTCTGATTGAATGAAAATGATCCTGAGAGAACTGTTATTGAACATGATATTGGATTTACCATGGTTAATACAAGGTTGATTGAGTGAGCTGGAAATGAGCCCTATGTTCTTCCAAGCCAATGTGAGCAGGTATTTTACTCAGAGGTTCCAGGTAAACCGAGTTGGTCATTTGTTGTTAGACTTGATCCAAGAGGAAGGCCGATAAAGTATAATGTGGTGGAAGAAGAAGATATTGAAGAACTAGAAGATAATGTAGATGATTATCAGGACCAATAGTTAGTTGATGATGTCCCTGACAAAGATGTTGAAGATGAGGAACTAGATCATGATGATGTAGGAGTTAATGTTCATGAAGATGATATCCATATGAATGTTGACATTATAAGTGATATCAATGATGATGATGATGATATGGCCAATCATACAGTAATAGAATCTAGATTTGAAGGATGATACAAACAAAAGTTGGATGAGGAAGAAGATCAATGACATTGGAAATGTATGAGTTATAGATTATATTATCTGCTTCATATTGATTTCTTGATAGAATTATATTTGACTTATATGGTTACATAATTGAATTCATGATGTTTTAATTTTTATGCCATTACATAATTAAATTCATGATGTTTTTAATTTTTATGCCATTACATGAGTAATTCATGATGTACTTTTAGTATTTGTTAATTCATGATGTTACAACTATTGTAGCTCTCTAGAAATTTCCATATGATCAAATCTAATTCTCTCTAGAGCTGTTTTGTGATTCCCAGATATTATTTGATCATATCTTTGGTTATTTCATTTCCCAAAATTAAGCGTTCCCCTCATATTGACACATAGTGACATGTGAATGGGGAGATAGCGTTGATTTTCAATTTATTCTTGTATGGAGTGAAGCTTGGCATGGTTAGCCTAGGCATGTCGTTGTGATATGGGGAGAGTTTGAGACTCAAACAGCGAGATCATGCTATATAAAGGCATCTCATCCTTCCTAATAATATAAGTTGTCTTATTCTTCGTCTCTTTCATATATTGTTCTTAGCATTTCTTTGGTTAATGGTTTCAAAAGATGAGGCTCTTTGAGCCTCACCTTGGATCTATTACACATCAGTTTGTGCATTTTCATTAGCAATGAATATTTAGATGATCTTTAAAAATCTCATTGAATATAAATATGATAATAGGAAGCTAAAAAAATGAGTATATTTTGTTTATGGAACCTAAACCACAAGGTTTGTCACTCTAATGCTAAAACCAAGTCAAATTAACCCCTAACACCTATTGGAAAAGTCAAAACATGCCTTTCTTTCAAATTCGCAAGAATGTATAAACCTTTTGAAGTGACACATGCATGTTATGAAAGTGTATGGTAATCCTACTTATAGCGGAAGTTCACATGATAAACTAACCAATGGCACTATATTGGAGGATAAACCCACCTATGGAATTAATTTAAGAGGTAAGGGATGCCTCTTAGTGGAATTTTTAGTCTTGGATTAATCCATGGTGCTAAAATTAGTTATAGTGTTCTTCCCTTGGTGTTATATTTATCTCTACAATCTCCCATACTTAACCATTTCATCATCCCTTTTCCCAAGCTATTTGTATCATAATATAAACTTGGTCCAATCTCACATTAGCCTCTTAGGTAATTATCCATTTCCTCCAAGTTGAATGGAACCTTTTGTACCAATGCATCTATGTTTTCCTACCCTAATGGATCAAAACTTGACATCACCTTAACAATCTTCTTTATGTCATAGCATATCTCTGAAGTGCCTTTGGCATGCTTTAGATGTTTCAATATTAACTAGATTTAATATATTAATTTTAAAGTCTCTTAACACATTCCATGACAAGAAAATGACTCATTTGGATTAATGAGTACTTTCCTAAACCATTCCTTCATATTCAACAATCCCTTCTCACACCCACATCATAATTCATATCCATGTTAGTTGTAATGAGTGTTTTAAACCAACAATCAATGAATCATAAGATAGAAGAAAACTCGTTATGCACAAGGATAAGAATCAAAGAGACTGAAATAATCGATTCACTAGATATGCTCCCCATTACTGTAATAGACCAATGTAAAAAAATAAGTCATAACAAGAATAGGACCAAAAAAAACTAGGAAAAGAAACCTTGTAGGCTACATTAATAAGACATTGATTTCAAGCATTTCTTCCATGATGTTTAAATGAAAAAATATCAGATAGCTCAATCTTTAGTCAAGTAGTATTTCAATCATCGATTCTTAGACATCCATCATGATTAAACATCACATATCATAAGCCTTTTTAACAATCACTAGGACTGTAGATAATATTCAATCATGTCATAGGAAATAAATCATCAAAAATTATAAAGAAAGAGAAAACCAACTATATAAGCTCAACAAGCCACCATACAAAAATTATATTTTGTAGAAAATAAAATAAATTATATGTTGACATAGCATATATATTTTGTATATAAACTATATGTTGACATAACATATATATAAACTATATATTTTGAATTTTGGCCCCGCGTGCGCAGGAGCACGACATAGCATACTACACCGAGACCCTAACTGGAGAGTTGGACCAAGAACCACTGCATCCAGCCCCTGAGTGGAGAGTTACGAGACTTCACTGGATGAGTGTCGCAAGGCTATTGAGTCGAGGAGGAAGACTAGGAACCATTTGGCAGGAGGAAAGCCAGAGCAAGAGGTGAGGGCACTCAGAAAGGGAAAATCGACTAAGGGACAATGATTGTAAGTGATTTTTCCCCCACATTTAGAAATCTTGTTGCAAGTACTGTGATTTATACTTTTTTTATTCCCATCGAGGTGTTGCATGCTATATTTTGGTCAATTCAAGCCAATGTCCCATTGACAAACCCAAGTACTACCTAGTACTAGTGTCTGGTTAGTTTGAATAGCCAAGATTTGAGATGTTCAATTAGTTGGGTGGCCATTTTTGGCCTGTGAACTATAGCTTTTGTATATGTCTTAGCATATTTTTTCTACTATAAGATTGAAAGTAATTCTCGTCACATAACAACACATGAAGTTCACTAGGGTTCAAATTTCTAAACTTCGATGAAATAAATTTACATATTGAGGTCCACAAATGATCAAAGGAACTAAAAAAAAATACACGGTTCATGAGTACAATGAAAAAATCC
>VDFB02170394.1:0-18606 GCA_007258455.2 Sequoia sempervirens | reverse complement strand
GCATTACATCATGAGTAGTTGAGCGCTGATGTGGTATCACATGATTGGTTGCTTTTTAGATCAAAAGCATACATTTTGTTTAATTATGGGTAGTCAAATCACAACTATTAGACATTATATAAACGACTATTGGGCATTATATTTACGATTGGGTGCGCGACTATTGGACCCCGCACGACTATTGGGCCCTCTCCCCTAAATGAAAGCTCTCTCACAATTTCCTCACTTGACATGAAATAAATGACAGATCTTTGGAGTGGTCGCCATGGCAGAGATTTTTGCAGACGGGCGGTGTTTAATGGCATTTAATTTGTTTTACTTTCTTTTGTCTTCTCATGAGCAGACAAAGAAATGATGAAAGACGTGGATTGGTTAGCGTACAAAACCTACGTGGAAAAAATATAGAAATAGAAACTAGCAACTGCATCTTAGTGTGCAATGAGGACGCTGATAAATTTTATAGTAAATGAAGTCAATTGGTAGGTCATTTAGCAATTGATGTTGTTTGTGCAACAAAGGTCTCAATGGAGAAGTGATAACATTTAAGCAACTATGCATTCTCTTACAAAGATTCATAAACGACTGAAACAAAATCTTTGAATGAGGAAGATAATCGTGCTCCATTACCAATCGGCTCATATTGTGTTTACAATAGAGAGAGGGAGATATAGGGATAGCAATAGGGGGGAGAGAGAGGGGGTGTAAGGAGATAGAGGGAAAAATAGAGTGAGACATAAAGCACAAAGAGAGAGATATACACAGTTCCGTGACCAACAGCTATTCATTCTTGGGAAAAGAGACAAATTCAACCATATAAACCATAATTTGTAGAATTGAACCAATACACTATGTATGGTTAACATTGGATTTTCCTCCATTTCTATTGTTTGAATGTGGTAACAATAGGTAGTATTTGGGAAGAACTTTGGGTAATTTGGAAAAACATGAGGTCTAACTCATCTTTAGGTTTATTCCAAATGAGCCAACTTTATAACTTCGAGAAATATATAGAAGATAGTTAACAAGTGTGCAATGAAGCTAGTAAGATGTGCTACAAAAATACTTTGAAAAATATTGCTAGAATGCTCTAATAAATGTTTTATCAATAATCCTAACATGTTTCTTTTGATTACATTTACACGATCTCCAACATGATTTTAAATGAGTGAATAAATATCTTCAAGTACATCCATGTATAAAAATCAATCAATCATGTACTAAATAAGATGCACAAAAATATGAGTAATATCAATTCTTATGGGAAAATCATTATGGATTCACCATTCTCAATTATAACATATACAATTATAACTAATATATACAACTCTATTTTACATGATTTTTAACTAATATATACAATTATAACAAATTCATTTTATAAGTTACTTTTGTATAACTTTCTATAATATATCATAATTTTAAAACTTTACAATCAAAAATCAATAAAAGATTGTATTAAATACATCATATTTATTAGAAATAAATGAAGTGAAAAAAATATTGTACACAATAAATTAGAACAAACAATCCTTATTTATTTTGGTGAAGTACACAACGAAATATATAGCATATACACTATGCTAAAATAAATTTAATAACACTAAAAACTTAATAAAATTTTAAGCATAATAAAAAGAAAATATCAGGCATTGTTTGTTTGCCAGTAAACTCTATTATAGAAACATGGACCACAAATCCATCCCCGTACCCACAATTTCTGGTAATCACAATTACATATAAAATATAGTTGTCTCCTTATTCATTTACTTCTGTATCCAAATTTGTTTGGCATCCTCGTTCCCATACTGGTATGGTATCGCTGTGTCTCCTGGTAACTATGGTCGTAAATTGCAACAAGCAAGCTAACTGCAGTATTGTACTCGAAGTAGAACATTTTATGATGCCACTTGGAGTTTGAGCTCAGGATTTTGCAGTGAAAATCTCGTCACTTTACCACTCGATGTCATCTAAATAAGCCCTGATTGCACTACACGGAAATTTAAACCTAGGGCTTTCTCATGAAAACCTCACTGCTTTACTAGTTAGGCACATTCCAATAATGTACTGCACAGGTTATGCACAATAAGGTCCTCTATTAAAACCCTCTCTTTAGTCATTTAATATTTTTGAAGTCATGTTTTTCTTTTTGATTTGTAAACACATTTTTTCAGTATTTAATATTTGTAATAATAGTTATTCAGCACCATATAAAAGATAAGTATGAGAATAACATAGAGACATTTATATAAGCATGACCTACAGTTGAAACAAAAAAAAATTGGGGGTAAACACTTTTGGCTGAAGTCATGAACTGGTAAGACCACAGTACGGGCCCTGTCTCCAACGTGAACACACAACAATGACACTCTAGTAGGGGTTTGAACATTGGTGGGAAGAACACAGCACCACAATTTAACCATCACACTATGCCATTACCAGCATAAAGTACAGTAATAAAAATAGATATATACTACAAAATGCGAACTTAATATTGATAGTGGTTGTACTCCTGAGACTTATGGATGACTACATTGATTGTATGCTTGAACCTCCCACAGGCCAAGCTGAATGTATAAGTAGTAAATATGCTTTTCTGCAGGCTAAATCAAGTAGCATGTCTATAACTACCATTTTTTTCAACCAACAAGTCTTTCATACAATTTTTAGTTAGGTGTGGATGAACACTTGCATCTTTGATCCTATGACTTCGTAGAAATTCAGGTTTGAAAAATGTGTAACAAAAGTATTTAAGAATGGGTATTCTTGCACATATTCTACGTATGGGACTAAGTTATAGAAATAAATCATTTGTAGATGAAATTAAAGTGAAAGGATCCCCACAGAAAGTTGTTAGGAACAGGCAAGAAAATATTGATCTTAGTAAGATTTGATTTGACTTGCTATAAGAGAATGCTATCTCAAGCTGATTTGTGGCATAAATCTAATGAAGATTTAGTTGGGCAGTGCAAAGTGTCAAATTTAGGACAAAACATATATAACTTGTATACAATGCAGTGCGGGGGAAATTTATAGAGCAATGGAAAGGGAATTTATAGTGGAGTGAAAACAAAAAATATACAAGGGGTGAAAAATATAGAACTTTAAAAGAATGGGATCAACATAAGAATGATAAACAATAAGAAACGAAATTCAAATCTATAAAGAAGATATTTAAACTGAAAAAGAAACAAAAATTGAAACCATAAACAAGTCCATTGGGATGTGCTTTGTGTTAAATAATTGAAAGCCCTTGGTTCAAATCCCAATCAGTATATGCTATACATTAAAAGTGTTGAAATTGATAGTGAACAAAACATAAGTGGCGAATCCCTAAAATCTGGATTGAAATCGCAGAAAAAACTGAACATAATATGTCATTCAATTATGTCCCAGGGTTCCAATAAGACACCCCAGTGAATTATGAGCAAACACTAAAATCAGACGAGGCATCCAACTTTGAGCTAAGAATCAATTAGATATCACATCCAATTCCACACTTGAAGTTGAAATAAAAAACCCATGAGAAAAATACCACATATGCAAGTTTCGCATCATGCATGCACTAGGCAGACCTTCAATTGACAAAAGCAAAGGCAAATGAAAAAATACAAGACAATTCTATGGTATAATAGCTAAGCCCTGAATTAATGAAGTCTCTTGTGGGCACTCTTTTTTGTCTTGAAAAAGGAAATCTTACCATTTGAGGAGCACCATTGATTTCAGCATCTTCCATGTCGGCGATAATCATGCCTGGCATAACCTCCCTAGCGGGGCGGAACGATGGCATCGTCAGTAGCATTCATATGAGGCACTTCATTCTAGGCACATTGTTAATCATCCCAACGCTGTGAAGTTTCTTGACACCAATGGCCCCAAATGGGCCATCATGGCCGCAGGAGCTAATCACCAGCTTGGAATTCATGACGTTGGGATCCATGCACGATTGTGTTTCATGGTTCATGTTTCTCATCCACATCCGCATGCCCACCATTCTCAGAAAGCCAGAGCCAAAGAGATCCAAGTAGTGCAAAGTAGACATGTTCCCCAGGTCCGTGGGAATATCTCCACTAAACCCAGCGTGCGACAGGTCCAAGTAGCTCAAACTCTTGAGTCTACTCTGCCCAATCCAAGAGGGATGAGAACTCCAAAGAAGTCATTCCAGCTAAGATCAAAGTTCTCCAACTGTTCCAAATTGAACAACGGGGAAAGAACATCCCCAGTTAAATTACTTAGATAAGCATCAACATAATGATACGCATCCTCGGAACTGTGCCCACTTTGTGACAACCCCAGAGATTGTTTTCCTTTATAATGAGGTCTTCCGTAGCAACAACATTAAAGAGCTTTGAAGTGCTCACTTTAACTTCGTTTAGTTGCAATGGGCAGTGATGTACAGTGCAATGCATAAATGCGTATGCCAACTGCAAAGATTGCATTAAAAGCAAATTTATGGCATTCAAAGCATATGAGATATTTAGTATGCGATATCTGATTTTGAAGTGCTCACTTTTTAATATTATATTTATAAATTTTAAAAATATTATAATGTACAGTGCCTTTCGATTTCTTTTTTTTTCTTTTTCTTTTATTTCTTTCATTTCTACTTTAAAAGTACCAAAGTTAAAATAATTCACGAAGGAATAACACATCTTTTCAAAAATAATCCACAAATGTATAACATCCACAAAAAGAAGGAATGCCGTGTTAACAAAGCCCCAAAAAGATTTTACTAAATATCTTATACCCATCAATGTGCCCAAAAAAGTTATGATAGAGATCATTATAAGGATATTTAGTGGCAAGGAGTATCCTCGGGATTTTGAAGTGCTCACTTTTTAATATTATATTTATAAATTTTAAAAATATTATAATGTACAGTGCCTTTCGATTTCTTTATTTTTATTTTTTTATTTCTTTCATTTCTACTTTAAGAGTACCAAAGTTAAAATAATTCACGAAGGAATAACACATCCTTTCAAAAATAATCCACAAATGCATTAACAACATCCACAAAAAGAAGGAATGCCGTGGGAACAAAGCCCCAAAAAGATTTTACTAAATATCTTATACACATCAATGTGCCCAAAAAAGTTATGATAGAGATCATTATAAGGATACTGAAGTATAAGCGATATCTGATTTTGAAGTGCTCACTTTTTAATATTATATTTATAAATTTTAAAAATATTATAATGTACAGTGTCTTTCGATTTTATTTTATTTTTTTCTTTTATTTCTTTCATTTCTACTTTAAAAGTACCAAAGTTAAAATAATCCACAAAGGAATAACACATCCTTTCAAAAATAATCCACAAATGTATAACATCCACAAAAAGAAGGAATGCCGTGGGAACAAAGCCCCAAAAGTGATTCTGCATTAAATATCTTATACCCATCAATGCCCAAAAGTTATGATAGAGATCATTATAAGGATTTTTATAATATTCACACTTCCAATTTATTCTTTTCATACTTTCAACTTTATATTTATGAATTTTAAAAATATTGTATTTTACTTGTTTGGATACTACCACTCAAATCCAATTTCTTAATAATCTGTATTTTAATTATTTGGGTACACTCAACTTTATATTTATGAATTTTAAAAAATATTGTATTTTACTTGTTTGATACCACTAAATCTAATTTTGAACAATACCTATCTCAAATCCAATTTCTTAACAGTCTGATATATTCAATAGAAAATTATTAAATAGTTATAAACATGAATCTCAATCTCAACTTACATTAATTGTAATTAATTAGATTATGATACTTTATAAAAAACTACACTTTGTTAAATATAAGATACACTAATCAATAAACGAAATTACATGATTTGTCTCAAAAGGGCAAAAACCTCTAAACTATATTTATTGTAGCTTAATGGATCATTATGACATACAATCTAAAATATTGATAAACACCTACTTAACTTAATGTCTCAAATCTCTAAAATCTTCATCTTGATTACGGAAGAGGGACCCATAGCAAAACACTGTAACTTCACGTTTCTCAAAATCTTATATAAAAATTTCAAATCACTCCCAATTTTGTATAATAATTTATTTGGCAACTCACATGCTCCTATATTGCGTTTCAGGGCCACATCAACATGCTCTGGATAAAAAGTGTTTTATAATTGGAAATTAAGGTGCTCCACTATGAGGCCTACTAAGGAATATTTATATCCCCACTATTAGATCCCACTCCACTATAGAATAGTTCTATCCCCACTATTGAAATCTGCTCCTCTCCCCTAACATAATATAAAACATTGATAACAAAACTAACACCCAAAGGTTTCATTCAAAATAGGTAAACAACATATTACTCAGCTTCTCAGTTCAAGTCAGTCAACCTCGAACTATTTGTAACACATTGCTGTGACTCAACCTCAACTCTTTAATTTAACACAGACTAAAGTTGCTCAAACTTCCTGTCAAAAACGTTAAATGGAACGGTGTACACGGACTTCGCACTCCAAGGACTGCTTTCGGAGCTCTGCGGATTGACTCCGTACATTACACATTTGGAAATTTGCGCAACTTTACTGAACCCGGATTCCCAGCTTCAAATGGCGATTGATACAATAGTTAATACTAGTACCATATCTTTTGTCCAAGTCCCATTCGGAAAGCTTACATTCACAACAACAATCTACTTACACCGTGCAGGAGCAGTAGCAGGGAAAATATAAACATAAACACATAAAATGTAAAAAAAAAATGGACTAGCGAGGAACGTCGAGGCCGTCTCGCTCATTCATTCGGGCGGCGGCCTCCATGGCATCTCCCACGCCACCTGGAAACACTTCTCCGCTCACGCTCTGCCTCGCCTCGCTTTCCTTTATCTTCTGCGCGTCTTCCATTATCACAGCTTTGTCAGCAGGAAGATCCTCCGACGCAGTCTGCATTCAAAATACAATTTTATGGCCATAAGGCTAGCTCAAATCAAGTGGGTTAAAACATAAAAATTAAGGTGTAGTTTAGGTGTTCACAAAGAGAATATCGGCGATCGTGGTTCGCTCCTCATAAGGCAGACGAGGATTGATATCGGCAGCCGACTGAGCTGCCGAGGCAACGCCGCCGGGTAGCATTTCAGGGTTACCCGTGGCTCGTCGCTCCGCCGATTGAATTGCGGCGGCGTCGCTTTGTTCGATGGGCTTATCCCATGTACTCAGCGCTGCCGCCTCCAAAGCCTCTCCGATGGTGATATAGGGGGCAGATGCGGCTGCATAAGGGGCGGGGGACGGCTGAACATCAGACGAAACGAGCTGTCCACCCACATACTCCGCCCTCACCGTCCTGCCGGGGACGACAGTCTCCGTCACGGTCATTCCTTCCGCCGCCGCAATAGTGTCATCGCCGTTGTCCACCACGCCCGCCCTCTCGTTCGCCTGAGCCGCTGCCTGCATGCGCGCCGCCACGCCGCCTTTCTGCGTCTGCCCCAAAGCCTTCGTTTCCGTGCTCTGCATTAGCGCTGCGTCGCCTGGACTGATGGGCTGCCTCGCCAAATTCCCACTCGTTTTGAACACGTCTCCGTACGTGATGGCTTCCGATTCATGATCGCCCCTCCTAGCTTGTGCCTGGCTCTCTGCCTCACTCATCTCTGTCTTCAACCTCGTTTTTCCCCGCTTTTCTTTCTCACTGCTCACAACCCGCTGTTCCTCAGATACTTATGTCGAATTCCGTCCTTCAACGGTGCTCCCAGGATCGAAGATTGCGTTATATGTTAGCCATAGAAGACTGCGCTATATATTCCCCATGGCCAACGTCATTTGCGGATTGAATTTAACGACGTGTTATAGGATAATATCGGTGATGCTACGTGGGGTGTAGCATCTACATACAGTTGTAAAATGGGGATGCAAACTGAAGATATATTGACAGCACTTATGGTGGCAGCAGGGTAGTCGACAGAACTCTCGTGCATTCTTTTCTGTGAATGGACCCACTGTAAAATCCTGCTTGACTTTGAAAAAAGCTAAATAGGATATTTGGGTGTACTAAATTTTAGAGTGAAGCATATAATATATTATTGTAACGAGGATTTTTAATTAGTGATTAGTTTAAGAAGGGGAACTTTGTTAAGTTTCATAAAGTTGGTCGCAAGAAGGATGTGGATAAGATTAAATCTACTGGGGAGTTGTTGATGGAATCGAGCTCTGTTAAGATCTTGGACGCCCACTTTGCCCAACCTTCCCCATGATTATTCTTTCTTGGAATGCAAGGGGGCTGAATAGCTCCTCCCGTTAAAAAGTTATTCAGGATTTGATTGGGGTATATTTTTCAGACATTTTTTGTGTGCAGGAGACTAAGCTTTAGGTGGACTGCATGCTTCAGTATGCTCCTCGTATTTGGTTTTCTGGGCAGTGTCAGTGTATTGGCTCTAGAGGAAATTCTGGAGGTTTGACACTTTTTTGGGATCCTCGTAAGGTTGTTCCTCGCTGGTGGATTTCTAGCCACTCCTCTATCTCAATGGTGGCCTCAGTTTTGGACTCTGGTGAGACTATTTTGGTTAGCAATGTGTATGTTTCGGTTGACATCCGTGGTAAAAGCCAGCTATGGGCCCATATCATGTTTGTTAGATCTTGTGCTCCTTATTTGCCGTGGATCTTAGCTGGTGATTTCAATTCTATCTTGTGCCTAGAAGAGAAAAGAGGTGGATTGTCGAGATTGGGTCCTGCTTCAGATTTGTTCCGAGCTAGTGTGGCTTCTCTTGCTCTTGTTGATGTCAAACCTTCTAATGGCTTATTTACTTGGAATAATAGGCGGAGTGGGTCGGAGGCGATTTCTGAGCGGTTAGACAGGTTTTTTGTTTCTAGTTTTTGGGTTGGGGGCAGTGTGGTTATTTGCTCTGAGATTCTTGATTGGTGTGGCTCTGATCATTGGCCAATTAAGTTTTCAGCTTCTCCTTTCCCTAATCCTAAGAATCCTCCTTTCAAATTTAAGCTTATGTGGCTTCGTGACTCTTCTTTGTATAATCTTGTTGCTCAGTGGTGGCGGGATGGAGCCCCTACGTATGGTACTACTATGTATTCTTTTGTTAAGAAGTTGCAATGTGTTAAATTTCATCTTAAGAGATGGAATAGGCTATGTTTTGGCAATTTTCGTGCTAAGAAAAGGGAAGAGCGTCTTTCTGTCATTACTCGCCAGATTAGGGATCTTGGTTTTTCAGAAGCTCTTGGGCATGCTGAGTCCCAAGCTCTTAACTCTGTGGAAGAGTGGGAGCTTCGTGAGGAGATTTTCTGGAAACAAAAGGCTCGGATTGACTGGCTTCAAGGGGGCGACAGGAATATTGCTTTCTTTCATCACTCTGTGCAGGCACATCGGAATAAGTGTTATCTCTTCTCTCGTTAACTCTGAAGGATTAGTTTTATCCTCGCAACAGGCTTTATCTAGAGAAGCTCACCTGTTCTTCTCTACTTTGTTTACTGAGGACTCGCTTCCTGCTGAGGTTGAGGAGAATAAGATTCTTGCTTGTATTCCTTCTTTGATCTCTGATGAGAGGAATGTTTCTCTCATGCGCCCGATTACTCTATCTGAAGTGGAAGAGGTTGTGTTTGGGATGAATAAGGGGAAGGCGCCGGGCCCTGATGGATTCCCAGTTGAATTTTTCTAAGAGTTTTGGGAAATTGTGAAGCTGGATTTGTTGGAGGTTGTCTGTGAATCTTTTCATAACAAGCAGATGCTTCGGGCCCTAAATGCTACTTTTTTAGTCCTCATTCCTAAGAAGGAGGGTGCTGATAGGTTTGAGCTTTTTTGACCTATTGCACTCTGCAATGTGGTGTATAAGATTATTACGAAGTTGATTGTTGAGCAGCTTAAATCTTGTTTTCCTGTAGTTATTTATGAAGAGCAAGGAGGTTTTGTGGCTGGTCGTCAAATTTTGGATGGGGTGGTGATTGCCTCTGAGGTTATTCATTTCATGGCGATATCCAAGGTTAAGTCTATGTTCATCAAGCTGGATATGGCAAAAGCGTATGATAGAGTTAAATGGAGTTTCCTTCAGAAGATTTTGTTAGCCTTTGGATTTTCTTCTAAGTGAGTGAGTTGGACTATGAGTTGTGTGACTTCCTCCTCCTTTTCTGTCATTGTGAATGGTGAACCTTCAGAGCTGTTTGGTGCTACCAGGGGCCTTCATCAGGGGGACCCACTCTCTCCTTATTTGTTTATTATTATGGCTGAAGGGTTGGGTCGCTTTCTCAAAACTCAGGTCTCTCTTGGTGTGATTCATGGTTGGCATTGGGGGTTGGGTCTGCCTACTCTGTCTCACCTTCAGTTTGTGGATGACACCTCTATTATGGGGTTGGCTCGTCTTCATGAAGTTGATTCCATTAGGCAAGCTTTGGACATCTATCTCGCTGCTTTAGGTCAGAAAGTCAATGAACAGAAGTCTTCTATTTTTTTCTTCAATACTCCTTTGGCCATCCAGAGGAGGATTGTTGCTATTTTGAGGTTTCAAATTAGATCTCTTCCCTTTGTCTATCTGGGGATTCCTCTTGCTGTTGGTCGTCAACCCAGATCCTCTTGGCAAGTATTGCTTGATAAGTTGAGGAAGAAGGTAACTCTTTGGACTCATCAGTGGTTGTCTACTGCTGCTAGAGTTACCCTCCTTCAGTCTATTATCCAGACTCTTCCCATCTACAGATGTTTTGTTCAATCGGCCCCTATGTATTTCCTTCGAGAATTTGATGCTCTCTCTCAGCAATTCCTTTGGAGTGGCAACTTGATGACTTCTAAGTGGAGCCTTGTTAAATGGGATTCTGTGTGCAGACCTAAGCAGGAGGGTGGTCTTGGTTTACACTCTTCTATTTTGAATGGGCAAGTTCTTGCAGTGAAGCTTTACTGGCGTTGGTGTACTAATCAACATCACCTATGGGCCCGTGTTCTTAACTATAAGTATATTCATGGTGTTGCTCCTCATGAGGTTCCTCGCTATCCTCTAGAGGGAAGGGGTTCTATGATTTCCATTCATTTTGATTGTTTGACCAGGTTTTGGTGGGACTCCTTGAATGCGTATCCACCCATTCTGATAGTCTCATCTCGTTTATCGTCGCTATCAGATTAATCGTTGGATTCACTGAAGCACCTCGAAAGGGCCTGAGGAGGATTTGTTCATCCCTTTGCCCGCTCAGACCGTTAGCTTGAATCGACCGATATTAAAACCGAGGTTCACTCCATTATACACCATCGCGGACACATTTCAGATTGTTCAAAGTCCCTTATGGAAGGTTTGCATAAGTTGTCTTGGCCCAAGTGCAATTTCTTCATGTGGTTGGTGGCTCAAAATTGGTGTCTTACTTGGGATAATTTATGCAAGCAGGGTTTCCAGGGTCCCTCTTTTTATGTGTTGTGTCGTGAGGCTGAGGAGTGTGCTTCTCATCTCTTCTTTCAATGTTCCTATGCTCGGGAGATTTGGCATTTTTGGTGGAGGGTGTGGAATATGCCCTGTCGGCATGTTTCTTCTTTGGCTGAGTTTGTGGATCGGGGGAGTAGGGCCCCTGTTTCTACTTCCTTTCTTCAAGCGGCTTGGGCGATTGGCCCTTCCTTCATCATTTGGAATCTTTGGTTGGAGAGGAATCGTCGGATTTTTCAGGATATGCTGATGTAGCCCCCCGCAGTTGTGGTGGGAGGCCTTTTGCATTCTTTTTTGGGAGAAACCATTGCGCTATGTGATTTTATGCCCCCTGCTTCACTGTTCTCCTTCGATGTTGTCGCCTAACCCCATCCTTCCTTCACATCACTATACAATGTGTGGGCATCCTAACTGGCATGAATAGGGAGGGAAGATGGCCTCCTCCTCCCTCGCTGCGCATCCTAAAATTAACACACATGGCTCTTCCTCGCGGAAACCCGGTCATGCTCGAATTGGTGGTATATCGATAGTTCCGATGCACCACCCCTATTTTCTCTATTTATATGGTCTCATTACTATCAGTCTTATGGAGGCTCAGCAATTTTACCTGGGTCGGAGCATGGCGTTAGTTGGGTGGAGCAGATTATGTATGTGAGTCTCCATCTCCGTGTTGTGGTGAACTTGCTGAACAGGCGGAGGTTAGAGGATGTTAGTTGGCACCTGGCTTTGATTATTGAACAAATTCTCAATCTTTGTGTTTCTCTTGAGTTTGTTACTTTCACTCATATTCCTAGGGAGTGGAATGGGGTTGTTGCTTGTTTGGCTAAATGGGCTTATGATCATATTCATGATTGGAAGTTGGTTGATCGGGGTCAATTACCCCCTGATTTGTCTCAATAGTTGGACCATTTGGTGGAGCTTGATAAGGCTATGTAATGATTTGGCTCAGAATTCTTCTTGTTTTAATAAATTTGTAATTCTCTTTATACAAATTAGTGATTAGTATTATATCTATGCAATATAAATTTTTTTTCTTCTAAAATTGTATCTTTATTTTAAAAAAAAAGTAAATAGCAAACCGCTTAATTAAAAATGATTTTAAAAAATAATTATTAATATTCTCATTCACTAAGTTTTATCTCTTATATCAGCTTCATATTGTTCAGTTTTTTTAAATTATTATGATTGTATAATTTTTTAATTTATTAGCTGATAGACTACATATATTGTGAGATTTGAACCTAAAATAAGTCTCACGTCTAATGTTGAGTGATTGGAAAAAATAAGTTTCAGTTGTCGTTTAATGGTAAATCAACTACCATTTAATGGTAAAAGCCTCCAAAATATCACTTATCATGTAAAAGCTAGATAAATATTCCTTTTCCAACTGGATGGAAACATTCTATTTCCATTTGCAATGTTTTTTGCCAATTTGATTACAATTTTCCTTTTTCATGTAGATTGCTTTTTGTTTTAAATGCAAATATTTCAAAATAAGATAATACTTAATTTATTTAATGAAAAAATCTATATTTGTCTAAGTTTATTTCAATCCATTATTTAGCACTTTTTATTAATCTTTTAATTCAGCCACATGCAACTGAAATTTGCAACACATGACATCCATACACACCCATGCACAAACACTACTCTCTAACATATTAGCATACATATAGTTTTCTATCGCGTAAACCTTGAACTTCCTTTAGGTAATAGTGCTAGTTAATATACACATGTGATAGTCATCTATTCTTAGATATGTATTCATTTAGACAACTTAAGTGCAAATATAGTGTTCTATAAAAATGTCCAGACTTTATACAATTTTATTTATTTATTTCTAACAAAAAAAATATAATTATGACAATAGATTATTTAGTATAATAACCAATTTATTTTGTAAAATTAACATATGTTTAATGCAACATAGTAATTGTTTGAAACAACTATATTTAGCAATTGTGTAAGTTGATTATTGTCAATATTTGTAAGAGATAATAAAACATTAATGTTACTTAATCTCAAACTATCAAGGTCTTAAATAATGACCTAGTCAAATAAGAAAAACAAATCATATTAGTAAGAACTTTAGATTCAATTGTGTATATTTGTTTACATCAATATGTTTCAAATCGCAATTAGTGATCCATCATCAAGATGATCCAAAATGTGTTGATCTATACAAAATTATACACAATTAAATCTAAAAGAACTTATTGTTATCTTCATAGACTATGGAAAACTCATTACTACACAACAAAACATGTTAAAGTATGCCTTTTACCATTATTGAGGAAGGGTGAATGTCAATAGTTGGTGATGAAGAAGGAAAAGAAAGTGTGTTGGTCTAATGGAGATGCATTTGACAATCTCTTACTTTACGATGACATACTCACATTGTCTTTCTTCACAATCTACTTGTCCCCATGTCACTCATCTCAAAATGCTAGACAATAGAAAACAATAATCATAGCTTTGAAACCTAACAATTGCCAAAAGTAATAGCCATGGTAATATAATGACACATGTTTAAAAAGATATTCAACATTTTTCCCATCAATCTATTTGATCAATAATATTTTTTTAGGCTCCATTAGTTAACACTCAACAAAGTATTCAAAAAATTTAAGCTTTATTTTAATTGTGATGAAAAATTAAAAAGAGTTGCAAAATGAAACATTTTTCTTATTGCCTAGATGATGCATCATGTAGTGTGATTTGAAACGTTGACGAAGAGAAAGAAAATGCTCACACAATTTAAGCTAGAAACCTACAAGTTATCATTATGGACTATAGAAATTTCATGTCTTTAATTTAACATGAAATATTGTCAACCAATAGTGTTTCAATGATAAAATAATATAATTAATTAATTTGTTTATTTTATCATTGAAAGTGACCCTATAAGATGGGTCACGATAATAAAAAATGAGGGAATTACAAAAAAAATACCTAACATAAACATTGGACATAATAGAAACACAATTTTACTTTATTTTAATTACTAAAAAATTATTTCATAATTATTTTGTTTTCCTTTATAATTATTTTATTTTTTAGCTATGATTATGGTGTTTATATCATCTTAGATGGTTCATGGTTTTTGGATAAGTTGGCTCTCTTCCTAAAAGAATGAGAAGTGGGTTTCAATCTTGAGAAAGAAAGTAACAATAGGGTTCTTGTGCTTACCACTAGGATATTAAGAGGATGAGTTATTGAAGGATATTTTTAACACTATCAATCGAATCATCACTATTGATTCAATGACTAAATCTAGGAAACATTTGGTGTTTTCCAAATTTTGTGCATATGCTAAGATGGATTTGGTACTTCCATCTACTATATTTTTGTCTTCTAAATTTGAAAAATAGATGTAGGAGAATTTCTAGGAATATTCCTAGTAATCATGCACAGAAAATATGACAAGGCCAACCACTTTTTTGTTTGTTGTCTCAACAATACATGGAGACAATACTCCTAGAAGGAAAAAATACAAATCCCCTTGCTCAACCTTTCGAGTTTGTGCCCATGGTGAGTGGTGTTGTGGATGGTGGTTATTCTTTGGATGTCCCTAACAATAATTATCCCTTGTGCTCAGTTCCTCTTGAATCTATGGGAGGGGTTCAAAGATGGCTAATTGGGTGTAGAATTTAGTTGATATGGATATGACTGGTACTCACTATTTTCACTTTCCAAATACAAGGAAAAAATGAACATGCTTATGAATGAGAGGTCTCAATATATAAGAGCCACAATAAAAAGGGAATTTTTTCAATGATGAATCAAACATTTATGATTCTATTGTTAGGGTTGGTGGCCATATTTAAATCTCTTTGGAGTGATTTTGCTTCAAATTGCCATGATTTAGCGTGTTTCTTGTTTATATCCATAGGCCTCTAGTTAGTATTTTTGTTCCTAATGAAAAATTTTATGGGTGTTGATGTGTGCTTTTAACATTAAGGCTAATTGATCTTTTATGTGGTCATTTATATGGGTGCTAGCATTTATTGCTATATTTTTTTTTATGACCAGTGTAAAACATTTAGAACCCTTTCAAAAACCTCTTTTTACCCTCTATAAAAATAAAAACAAAGAATATTTTTTGTTATTTAATTGAATTAAATATTAAAGAGATAAAAGAATGGTCTACATGTCATGTTTGAATAAATTCAAGAGCAATTTTATTATTATTTTGAAGCAACTTCCAAGTTCATTATCTTTTGAACTTAATTTAATGCATTTAACACACAAAAAACCAATTTACTATAATTTATGTGCTAATTCCGAGATTTTATCTTTTTCTCTCTCAATATTTCCCATTCTGGGCTTGTTTGAATTAGAAAAGGGTTTCTTCAGCGTATGTAGGACTTGTCTTCACTTGCTGCATTTACTACTACACTCTCCACAGTCAAATGGGGGATGAAACTTATCATTCGGGAAAGAAATGGGTGATGGAAAACTCAATTTTAATTGTATTTGAGCTTTGTTCTTGGTTTCCTATGCTCTCAGGTTTCCCTGTGTAAGCTTTCTTAATCCCATGGTTGAATTATGTAATTTTAACTTCTGCCCATGACATTTTTTATCATTTTATTTCTTGCTAGCTGCTATGGGAAACCAAAAGAATGGTTGCTTTTAACTACATATGGTAGAGAAGAATATTGGGTTTAGTGAAGCCAAAATTATCAAGTTACTCTCGTAGATTCGAAATGGTTTCTTGAACTTTGTAATGACTTCTAATTGGCATGTGTTCGCTAATTTAGAAGTCTATTTGAATGGATTTTTCCAATTATTGGAGTTGAGACTATTTTATAAATATAGATGCTGGTTGAATATGTAATTCAATTGAGAATTAATAAAAGAGATAATCCCTGAAAGTGGACATAGCCATCTTTGGGCGAACCATTATAAATATCATGTTCTTGTTCTATGTTATTTTTAATCTTTTATTTTTTGTTCCTTTTCTATAATTTCTTTTCATTTTCTTTTGCAATTATAATCAACAATTGGTAGATTAGAGCTTGGTGGAGAAACTTGGTGCTGGAAATTGGTGAAGAATTTTCGGAGCCACGGAAGATGTAGACAAATGGAAGATTAAAAAATTTGTAGGTCAGAACTTTGGTCTGTGGAAGGTGTAGATGGAGTTGTTGCTCATCAAGCAAGATCTCTCAAATGCATTGGCTGGAAAAGCCAAAGGGAAAGGTTCTTTATCAGATAAAGATTGGGAGAAATTGGACAAAAAGGCAAGAGCTACCATTTCCTTTCATTGTCTAGTAATGTTTTGGTTAATATCTCAACTGAGAAGACAACACAGGAGTTGTGGGAGAAACTCTCTTCAATGTATGAGATGGCATCGACTTCGAATAAGGTATTCATTATGAAAAAGCTTTATAATTTGAAAATGCAAGGAGGGATTATGTCTAATCATTTAAATGAATTTAATACATTAGTCACCCAGTTGATTTCTTTGGGCATTAATTTGGATGATGAGATCAAAGCAATTTTATTACTGTGTTCTTTACCAAGTAGCTGGGAAGGTGTGGTGATGGCAGTGAGCACTTCGGTGGTTGCCAAAAGCAAATTGAAATTTGTTGATGTTGCAGCCACTCTTCTGAGTGAAGACATGTAGAGAAAAAATCAAGAACCCTCATCTGGTGAGGCATTAATCACTATAAGTACTGGTAATAGGGATAGAAGTGTACAAAAATAGGCAAAAATAATAATAATGGAAGAAGGTCAAAATCTATACATAGATCGAAGTCCAGAGGAAGGAATGGTGCCTGTTGGTTTTGTGGAAAACTGGGCCACACAAAGAAAAATTGTTGGAATTATAAAAAAGCATAGAGCAAAGTCAGTAGTAATGAAGCAAACACTGTAGCTAAAAAAGATGATTGTGTTTTGGTCTTGGCTATTGGAGACACGACTGACGATTCATGGGTCCTTGATTCCAGTGCTTCTTTCCATGCTACTTCATACTAGAAAGCTTTTAAAATTTTCAAAGAATGTCCATTCAGTAAGGTTCTTCTTGGTGACAATAAGGAATGAAAATTTGTTGGTAAGGGTGATATAATTTTGAATTTGAAAAATGGAAATCAATGAATTTTGAAGAATGTTAGATATGTTCCTTTGTTGAAAAGAAATTTAATTTCTGTCAACCAGCTTATTGCTTCTGGGTGTAATGTTAAATTTTCTTTAGACAATTGGAAAGTAACTAAGGGAGTTTTAGTGCTTGCAAAGGGAAAGAAGTTGCGTATCTTTACATTTTAGAATGCCATGGTGAAGTGGGAGTTGCCATGACAATTATGGACAATAATTCAAAAATTTGGCATAATAGGCTCAAGCACATGAGCAAGAAATGGCTTGAAGTTATGCTTCAACGAGATCAACTTCCCAGCTTAAAATCGGTGGATTTGGAGTTATGCGAGCATTTCCTTTGTGGCAAACAAAGTCGGGCCAACTTCTTGAGGACAAGCCATGATCAGAAAACCACTCCTTTGGAACTTGTGCACTTAGACATTTTCGGTCCCACTGAGGTAAACTCTTTTGGAGGTGCAAATTACTTTGTTACTTTCCTTGATGATTACACTCACAAAGTTTGGATTTACATGTTAAATAGAAAATCAAAAGTTTTTTCAAATTTTAAAACTTTTAAGGCTCTTGTTGAAAACCAGATAGGGCATAAAATTAAATGTCTTAAAACTGATAATGGGGGAGAAGTTTTCTCCTCGGAGTTTGACAATTTTTGTGTAGACAACAACATTCATAGAATAAAGATGGTCCCATTCACCCCTCAAGAAAATGGTGTAGCTGAGAGGTTGAATTAGACAATTCTTGAGAGAGCTCGTTGTATGCTCTCCAATGCTAGTTTGGGAAAAGAGTTTTGGGCAGAGGCATGTAATACTACTATGTATTTAATCAACCATGCTCCTTCATCTCATTTATATTTTGATATTCTAGAGGAGAGATGGCTTGGGAAAAGAATTGCATATCACCATTTGCGGGTGTTTGGTTGTGAAGCATTTGTGCATATTCCCAAGGAGCAGCGAACAAAGCTTGATTTCAAATCAAAGAGGTGTATTTTTCTCGGCTATGGAGAAGATCAATTTGGTCTCAATTTGTGGGATCCCATCACCAAAAATATTGTTCGCAATCGGGATGTAGTGTTTAATGAGAAAAAAATCTAAGTTTACAGTCTTAAGACACATTTTCAAATGAATATTTTGATGTTGATTTATTTGATAATGGTCA